>PITA01007826.1:75648-88946 GCA_004023965.1 Spilogale gracilis | reverse complement strand
GGCGCCTGGGTGGCTCAGTTGGTTAAGCGACTGCCTTCGGCTCAGGTCATGATCCTGGAGACCCGGGATCGAGCCCCACATCGGGCTCCCTGCTCGGCGGGAAGCCTGCTTCTCCCTCTCTCACTCCCCCTGCTTGTGTTCCCTCTCTGGCTGTGTTTCTCTCTGTCAAATAAATAAAATCTTAAAAAAAAAAAAAAAAGAATTGTTTCAATTTGGCTACTTTAATCAATTATACACAGGAAGATCATATTTAAAGAAATTCTTACTCCTTTTTTCAGAAATTTAAAATCTACAAATTCTTTTTCTTTAAATGACCCCCTTTCCTAGCCTTTTGACCAAGGAAGTGACATTAAAATATATTGAGAGATAACTTCTTGTTTTAGAATTCCCAGGCATTATGAGCTTTTGTGGATCCAGTTTGTAATGCTGTCATATAATTTTTAAGTCAGGACTTCACTAATTTTCCTTTTTTTTTTTCACTTACTGTTCAATTTCAGTTTTTACCTTTGCTATTAATAAGTTAAGAAATGTAAATTTCTTCTATATTTGGAAAAATAAAATGTGCTGAATTCATTTTACATGAATTTCCATATATTCCATTTTGCTTTTCAAAAACTATGAGTCATATATTTGACTAATATAACCTTTTGGCTGTTTCACAATTAGGGATATAAATGGTTCAGACAATAATGTATAATAGTTTTGCAAATATTGGTCTGTTGTACAGTCTTGTTAAGTGCTTGATAAATTTCAGGACATGAAGAATTATATTTAATACTGAGAGTTAATACTGAGTATCTACTTCATGACATGGACAATCCTTATTGCCATGTAGGTAAACATAACTATTCTGAGATAGGTTTTAAGTCACATTTTTAAAGACTAAATGTTATACTGAAAAATATGTCATAGGGGAGAGAGGGGAAGGGGCTTTTTGTTTGTAATGGTAATTACAGGCTAGATTTTCTTTATGCCACAAAATAACTAACATCCCTTAATTTTGAATGTAGATGAGAAATTGCTTTAAAGATTATTTTTTGAAAAACTATGCCAGGTTTACTGCATCATCAACAAGTTCATTATAATTAAAGAAACTGAAACTGTATACTGATGCTCAGTATAGAGTAGCATGGACTCTGCATAGAAAGAAATAAAAGCTAATCAAAGTACTAATGTTTTTACTAAGAATATTAAATTTTTATTGTCAACATTTTAATTCTTCTATGTTTTAATATAATTTCTGTCTATTTCTGCACTTTGCTTTGGCTGCTTATTTCTATTAAGGAAAAACATGTTGTAGCTCAAGTTTGATCCTTTTCTATTCTTTAAACATAAACAAAGATATTAGATATTAAATACGATCCTGGAAAATACCATAAATTCTAAACTGAGAAACTATAAGTTATACAGCTGAGAGGATCTGCCTTTTCTTTCCTTTATATAAAGCTTCTACTGTCTATATCTGCCAGATTTTATTATTTCATGCTCTACAGAATCCGTATACAATTATACCTTTCACTATAAACCTATTATTGTGCCATTTTCAGAAATAAAGGAAACAAGAGTTATATAAGCTTTCTATTTGCTTTATTAAGCTACTGCCAAAGACTAAACTTCCTTGATCTGATGTTTAAATAAAATAGCGAAAAGTTTGTTAGTTGTCAAAACTGTATGACATCCTTAATTTTACCAACTGGAATGAGGGCTCATTTTCTATAAGCAAATATTGAATATGTATTATGTGACATGTATTATCCTTTCACTTAGTCCTTATGACAGTCTTGTGAGGTAGAATACATTACCATTTTCTTCTGTGAAGCTGTGGCTTAGTGAATTTAAGTAACTTGTTCAAGTCACACAACTAGGATATGAAGGTGTTGGTACACAATTATGGGTCTATGTTTCCAAGGATTAAGTCTTAACCACTAATCATTTTTCCAAAGCATGATCTTCAGATGATTTTGATGCTTTATAAAAACAATCCAGCAGGACATTTTGAGTAGTGAACCAGAATCTGTATCTTCACAAAGCCATTCATATGTCATCACTGTGACATGCTTAATTAGAGAACCATTACAATAGCCTTTATAAATGGTCTTGTTTGCCAAGTTGTTGGGGGTTTTGGTTTCCACCTTTGATAGCCTACTTTCCTGTATTGTCTAGACCCATTCTCTGGCATGAAGATCTGGGGTCCTAAGGTGATAGCACCAACTCCATACCCAGCTTACCTGATTTTTCTTTTCTCCTGGAATCAAATGAACTTTTGTCCTTTGTCCTTTAAAGCATAGGGAATTGGACTTGCTTCCCCTTCTTTTCCTTTTTTGAGTTCGATTCTGAGGATGTCTATTCAGAACTCATCTATTTCTCCAAACACTGATGATTCACTCTAGTGAATTGTGACCTATTTACTTCTGAATGCTTCCCTGCCAAGTTCTGATGAACATCTTTGGACTACAGCTACCATCCACTATGGGTCATAAAAGACTTAGTGTATTTATCACATTATTTTGCTGTATTGGTACTTCTTTTCATCAATTTCAGCTGACTCTAAAGCATTTCACATACTCCATTGTAGAAAGCTGCCTTGTTTTCTGGGCTAGTCTGGTGACCTGGGTGTCATACACATCCTGAGATATGTCCTGTATCCTTTTAAAACAAAATGCAGCAGCTCTATCTGATAGGAATATACCGTAGAACCCAATAATGATAGGAAAGGGATTTGGTAGATCCAATAAAGTTAGGTCTAAGCCCAATAGATCGGACTTAAGAGCAGAGTTTTAGTGACATAAGTAATTTTTTTCTGGACTCCAAATGAAGTGCCACAGAAGAGGATTTTTCTTACTCAATTATTATAGTTTTAAGTAAAGCTTATTTGATGTAAACATGACACACATGCATTCTTCGATTCTATCTCAAATATTCAAAATCTCTTACAGCTTCTGTTTTGGAGATTCCATGATTGAACAATGTATATTACACTATTTCTTTCCTAAGAAACTCGTGAGACACCTGTTAAAAAAGACATTAGGTGGGAAAAAAATATTGAATTCCCAGAACTGAATTCAAGAGGAAAAAATGTCTTGAAAACTAAGCTACTGTAACCATGAAATGCTGTGAGAAAATATCTGCCTTATTAGTTTTGAAATAAGCCTCTAAGCCTCTTTTTTGCCGTTTACTCTTTGTTCTCTTTTAAACATGCAGAAATTCCATGGGTGTTAATTGATCACCATTTCCTTAGTAATCCTGTCCCCATCTGTCTTTATCATGCATTCTGTTCCCTCTCACATCCTTTTCCTATTATGTATGTCTCTTTTTTGGCTTCATTAACATTGACTCTCAGACCTTGTCAATAGAATGAATAAAACATATTAAGGAACCCCATAAGCCAGCTCAAAATTTTATTTCTGATGATCACTCAGGTTGAATTAATTAGCATGTCTTTTGTGAATAATTTATAAACCGAGAATGAAAAGGATCATTAATTGGGATGAGTTCCTGTAGGTTTGTAAGTCATTATTCATGACCACTAGTTATATAAAGAAAGAGCTTTATACCTCAGTGGTGCATTATCACATAATTTTCCAAAAGTGGTTGAGAAAGAGTAATTGAGTGGATGACACCTCATATAGCAGCCTATAATGATAAAAATCAGGACAAATGCATGGAAGAAGAAACATATTTAATTATTAGAATGTTGCTGAGAAATTCATACTGTTCCTCTCCTTATTTAGGGTATATCAAAACACAGAGAAAGGTGGAGGAAATCTTAGGGGTGTAGCCTTTAGACTAAAGAGTACCTCTTTGCTTTTTGTGTCTTCTCACACAGTCCCATATATGAAACTTTTTCTTGGAAAATATGTAAGGTGAACAGAACAATGTGAGTGGAAAAACTGCCTGTCTAGATTATCATTCTTATGTAATTGTAATTCCTTTGATTAGAATCTTGCTGCTAAATACACTGGAGTAGATTACCTTTGTTATAGTAAATTACTTTTAAGTGGCTTATCAGGGCAGATGAAGCTAAACCAATATAGAAATCAAATAACAATATTATCAGCTGAGTAAGGCCTCCCTAGCAATGTCCACACATAAATCCCTGGAACCCGTAAATAGGTCACATTATATGCATAAAGGACTTTCTGGATGTAATTAAGATTACTGTCCCTTAAATAGGACAATTATCCTGCATTATCTGGGTGGACCCAATCTAATCAAATGAGCAGAGAATTTTCTCTGGCTGTAGTCTAGAAGGAATGAGAGATTCCAAGTTGAGAAAGTTTGAAATGCCTCTGATGTTTCTGAGCAATAAAGGTCCCATGTGAGGACTTCCACGAGCTGAAGCTCATGGAAGGCATGGAAAAGAATGATAGTCTCTAGGAGCAAAGACATTCCCCTGAATGTTAGTCAATCAGGAATCAAGGACCTCAGTTCCACAGGCTTAAGGAACTGAACAACTGGAATGGGTTTGGAGTTTGATTCTTTCCCAGAGCTTCTAGTAAGGACCACAGTTCTGTTAAACCTTGATTTTATCCCAGTGGGATCCATGTCAGACATCTAACCTACAGAAGTATGGGAAATTAGTAAGTGTTGCTTTAAGCTATAGTAATTTGTTATGGCAACAGAAGGAAACTAAGTCACATAGTGATTTGAGCAAGTTACATACATTCTCTTTACTTCTGTTTTCCAAAGTGTAAAATGGGCTTAATAAGGGTATCTAACTCACTAGATTGTTGTGCTGTATGGTCATTAGGTCTATATGCACCATTAACTCAGTTATATAGGAAGAGACACAGTGCCAAAGGGGTTGCAAGAATACAGTAAGATAAGTGAAGGAAGCAAAAATTCATGCTATATATAATGATCATATTTTATTAAATTGATTTTAGATAAAAGATAAGCATGCATTTATAGAGAATGGTCACAGTTCATATGAGATAGTGTATCCCAGACAATCTCTTAATATTTGAAACTAAATAAAAAATGGGCTGTATTGGGGCATCTGGGTGGCTCAGTCATTAAGCATCTGCCTTTAGCTCAGGTCATGATTCCAGGGTCCTGGGATCGAGCCCCACATCAAGCTCTTTGCTCTGTGGGAAGCCTGCTTCTCCCTCTTCCACTCCCCCTGCTTATGTTTCCTCTCTCACTGTATCTCTCTCTGTCAAATAAATAATAAAATTTAAAAAAATGTACTAAAAAAAAAAAGGAAGGACCGTATTGTGTTACCTAACTAGAGTTGTGCCACAAGCTTTTGATTCAGTCATTCAGTCATTTTGAGAGGCATTTAAATTACATAAAAATCACACACAAAGTAAACTTTAATAAAATTATTTCAGATTAATATGATTTGATTGCCATGGAATGCAGCCACATTGCTTTGATAGTTCTTTCCAAACAGGTTTGGACAGAGCCAACAAGCACATTGATAGTATTTACCGAGTGCAATTACTATATGTCAAAGTAATTCTGGGCCTTTATATCTAGGCAATAAATCCCAGTATATAATGAGATTTTTTAAATACTTAATATAGTACTGGTTAATTAATGAAATACATAAATTATTGCTAAGTTCTTTAGCTCACATGAATTTGTTAGGTAGAGGGCTTGATTGACAGAACATTGATTGACATACATTCTGTTTACTTCTAGATTATCAAATACAAAAAAGACTGAAGATGTTATCTCCAGGTATATTGGCTTGGTTACTTTAAAACCTTTAGATTTAAATGTTACTAATATTTCATTTTCTACTTACAACCACTCACTGATAAGGATGATAACCCAATTAGACTGTAATAAATGTATTTGTATATATATGTTTATATACATACAGTTATCAAAATATGACCTCAGGGAAGAGGAGTAGAAGAGCTCTTCTTAGAAATTTATTCACAAATTCTTCAATGTAACAAAATGATGAAGAACGAAAACACTTAACAGTCAATCAGTAGTATTCTTTTATAGGTCTTTACATAGACAAATGCCGGGAGCCGGCCCCAGCAACAGTCGATCAGGGTTCCCCAAAGGTGGCGACCGAGTCGGCGATATATTGAGGAGACCAGACTCCAAGAGTGGTGTGGGGATCTCCTCTCCTGAAAACTGTGTCTTCAGGGTTCTTTATTTAAAGCTTTTTAGTTACATCAATCTAGCTTTAGGCAAGCCAGTTTGTTCTGTCTCTCTTGCTCTCTGCTTCTCTGTTTCTCTCTCTGTCTCTGTATCTCTTTGCTTCTTGCTTCTCTCCTCGCTTTGTCTCTCTCTGTCTCAGTCTCTCTCTGTCTCTGTTTCTGTCTCTGTCTCTCTCTGTCTCTGTTTCTGTCTCTGTTTCTCTCTTGCTTTGTCTCTCTCTGTCTCAGTGTCTTGCTTTGCAGGCTCTCAACCTTTGCCTCAGTCTCTCTATCTCTTGCTCCGCTCTCTCTTGCTTCATTTTCTCTGCCTTTGCCTCTCTCTGAGCAGGCTCTCTGTCTTTCTCTCTCAGTCTCCTAGTCTCTGTCTCCGTCTCTCAGCCTCTCTCTGTCTTACGGCTTTGTCTCTCTCTCTGTTTTACGGCTTTGTCTCTTCCTTGACTGTCAAGGGTCCCAGTCTTTTATTATTCCCAAGTGAGGGAGTTGGGTGGTGCAGTTAAATCTTTAACTGTTTTTGCACCCACCCTAGAGACAGGATTAGTATTGTTACTGCAAGGTACAGAGTGATTGCTTAAACTCACAGAAGTTGAGACCATTGAGGCAGAGGGATCAAGGAATACAGATAAGAGTTACAGAGATATGATTACCAGGAGGAGGATTAGATGGAACTATGTCTTGGATAAGCACACCAAGGACATATTGCCCCGGCCCACAGGTTAAGTGGCTTTCCCGATTCTAGGTGGGGAAAGCCTGGAGGGGCTTTCATTTACATTCACGGGTACCTCCACCAAAATTTCTGGTGGCTTGGGCATGGCGGGAGGGGCGGATCACGTACCGCCCCCAACAGACAAATACGTTTTAAAAAATCAAGGATCTTGCTCTAAAGTTCAGCCATTTCTGAGCCTAAGTATCACAGGATTGAGATCTTTTTCCAAGATCCTGTTCAAGGAATGACATACAAAGGTGGGCATTACTTCTTTCCTGAACTTTCTCAGGATGAGCCTCTTTTAGGGATTGAGTTAAACGGATACAGTAAAATGACAAACTTTGTTCTATACAAGGGAGAAAATATTACTAGTTTCTAATAACACCCCAAGTTCTGTATATAATTTAAACTTAAATGTGTGTGGTTATCATACGAGGACTAGCTGAGTTACTTGAAGTTATCTCCCATTTGGGTGAGGGCAGAGTAGTCTTACTCTGCAGGGGCACCAGAAAATATGTCCACACTGTTCTGTCTAACTCCTGGGAAAACAATGAGCATGGAAGGTATGCTGCTATAATTCAGGTCTGTCTGAGTTAAGAGAATGTGTTGGGTGAGGAGGAATTTGAAAGAAACTGGGTTAACAGGTATTTAGGAACTTCTAAACCATGAAATTGATCTTTGTGATAAGAGCTAAGTCAACTGACGCCAAATGACTAAAGAGGCGTAAGGAACATGGACTTGGTTTAGCAAGACAGTCATGTATTATAAGAATAGTATGTATTGATGTCTGTAATGATGAAAATAGCAGCTGTCATTTATTGAGTGCTCAATATGTGCCAGGCATTATCTTTAATCTAGATCAATCCTTTGGAATAGTTGCTATAGTCCCGAATGACAGATAAGAAAAATTACATTTCTATTGATTAGGCAACATGCCTAAGGCTGTATAACTAGAAAATTTCATTTTAATAATCAAAACATGAAAAAGACCTAGAGATGTTATCTCTTGGCAAGTTGACTCGATATTGTCTGAGAAATTATCAGACAGGAAAAACAACCAAAATCTGCCATAATTTCTGATAAGAAGTCCTAATATAGTGGGGAAGTTACAAATAAGACATTCTTTATTATTACTGCACTCGAGTTTGGAGGGTGGTCTTAGTGACTAGCTTGGTCAATAGAATGAGGCAGAATTCTGTTTTGTATACCTTCCAGCTTACATCTACCTGCTTGAAATGCTCTCTCTTGGAGAAATCAACCTCTATGTAAGAAATCCATGCCTTAAGATACCAGGCTGTGAGGAGCCCCAAGCTACCTATGAAAAGAGGCAGTGGAAAGACCAGGATGCCTGGTCAGTCATAGCTGGTTCAACCATTCCAGGCCAGGCATATGAGATAAGAAACAGTCATGGGCATTCCAGAGCACAGCATACATGGCCAAAGATGTGGAGAATGGCAGAAACTGAACAATAGACAAAACTGTCCGTCTGAGACCCAGGGCAGCCATCTCCAGCCTCTAGAGCCACCCTAATTGAGAACTTGGGTTTTATGGAACAGAGATGAGCCATATTTGCTGCAATTTGCCTAAATTCTTTATTGGTAAAATTGAGATCGTAATTAAATGGATGTTATGTTATCCCACAAAAGTTCAGTGCTGTTCATTTCACAGCTATAGGCAACCAAAATGGAGTATATATATATATATATATATACATAAAAGACGATAGAGCATATGAGAACCAGATTCCAGTTACACCACAATGATAGACTTGAAAGAAAAGTAAATACCATGATGTTCATCGAATGGGTTGGAATCTTTGGCAGAAATCATGCACCACTTGGAGAATCTGATTTCTAGATGCCGAAACTGAGGCATGTGTCCAGTTACTACTTAAATAACGGTAACTATATTTTGTGTAGCTATAAGGTGTCCAGAATTATGCCAAAACTTCTTATATTCACAATCTCTGTTTTTTTATAAATAACTTATTGTAGGTCATTTAGCTAGTAACTGTGTGGACCAGGATTCAAACTTGGTTCACGTGACTTCAAATACAGTTTAATTTCCATTTTGTTATGTGATATCATTTGTAGCAACTGGCATCATACTAGAGGAAAAAATAAATTCTTGACCCTATGAACATGATAGGACTCAGGTTTTCTTCAAATACTCAAGATACATGTCTGCAGCAGCAACATCACTTCTTGATAGGCTAATACTATAAAAATAATTGAATATATGTTCTAAAGTAACTCAAAATTTGACTTAAGCAGGGCCTGTAAATGGAGAGCATCAGTGACTGGGGAGAGCCATGGAGGGTAAATGGCTCTTCACAAGATGGTCCATTGCTTTGAGATGATTGGATTCTTACTTTTAATTACTCTGGTAATTATCCTTCAGTGATCAAGTCTTTATTAAAATATATTTTTGTAGATAAAAGAGGGTCTCAATTTTGGATGTAGTACTTTGGTGATCATATGGTTTTAATTTTGATTTTATTGATTTACTGAAAGAAAAAGTGACAATAGCAACCACCTGTCAAATAAGGAAAACTTATTATTTTTAACAAATTTTAACAAGAATATCAAATGTCATATAAATAATAACATAAACTTGGATGACCTCAAAAGATTATGATTTTTCCTAAAATCCATAATGTTCTCTTTGGCATTGTCTAGCCATTGGTGGTCTAGTATATATCCATAGATGAGGGTGATATAAATCTATGGTGTTTGTGTAAGTTTTAGTGATTTCCCTGTTCCCAGAAGGCTATGATTCAAAAAGTCATGTTATTACTTATTTGCTGGTCATTAAAAACATAGGATATAGCTATATCTGCATTTGCTGCCCAGTGAAGACAGATCTTAAAAGCTGATTGTTACAGAGATATCAGACAACAGGAGTACTTGGTGTTAATGCCCATATTATAATTCCTACTTTTTAGTAACAGGCATAGTTTGTATTTAAAATTAGGATTAAATTATCATCTCCAAAACAGCAGACAGGGTTTAGGAGAATTGTATTTCCCTGATCTTGGTAATTTTGAGCTTCTCATAATGTTGCTTTGGTCTGAGAGCCAGGACTGTTTCCAGGTTACAAATATCAAGTAACTAAGTCAGGAGGCAAGGAGAATGTGTGATCCTAAGCATTTGTAGGGACTTGTTCGTATATTCGTATATGTGGAATAAGCCTTACATGCAGATGTTTCAGTCTGGAACAAAGGACCTTTGCTTTCCATTAACTCCAGGTAGCCTGACATATGATTGTGCCATAACATGTAGTACTTTGATTACACATTTTCCACATTATGATATTCCAAATTATGATATTGAAATGATATAAGGTAGAATAGGTAGAACATTATGTTAACAAATATCACAATGTAGATTGTGGGCCATACTCTGTTCTAATCATCTTACATGTATTATCTCAATTACTTTTTTATTCAGTCTTACTCTTTATTTGTAAATATATCTCCATTTTATTTTATTTTTTTAATGATTTTTTAAATTTATTTGACAGAGAGAGAGAGATCACAAGCAGGCAGAGAGGCAGGCAGAGAGAGAGGAGGAAGCAGGCTCCCTGCTGAGCAGAGAGCTCTATGTGGGCCTCAATCCCAGGACCCTGAGATCATGACCTGAGCCGAAGGCAGAGGCTTTAATCCACTGAGCCAACCAGGCGCCCCGTATCTCCACTTAGATAAGGGAATTGAGATTTAGAGAGTTAGTAAACATATTCAAAATCATTGCCAGTTAGCACTGAAGC
Source organism: Spilogale gracilis (assembly GCA_004023965.1). Lineage (NCBI taxonomy): Eukaryota > Metazoa > Chordata > Mammalia > Carnivora > Mephitidae > Spilogale > Spilogale gracilis. The sequence goes on along the minus strand of PITA01007826.1, from coordinate 78,356 downwards.
CAGATTTCTACTCTTGTCTATTTGGTTTCAGAACTCCTGTTACTAACCACTATGCTATATACATTTAACCACTTGTCAGTTGTTTTGATGTTGGACTGAGATCTTTATAATTATTTTCATCGCTTATGGAAGTTTGAAAACCACATTTTTAGGTCATTTGACAATATACATGCTCTCAGGTCACCTTGTTCTGATAATCTTTCAAGTGTGTTCTATGCTTAAGAGATTTGAGTTCTTGTAACTTTCTTCCCAACAAAATGCCATTTTCTTTGACATTTTTCTGTATGCCATATATTTTGGGGGTAAACACATTAAATTACAGGTTATCTTCTTACAATTTCAACTCTTGAGATCAATGATTCTGAAAATAAGACATATTTGAAAGAGATAATTGAAGAAACCAAGATAACTTGTGTTTTTAACAGGTGTAGCATACATGATTTGAACATAAGCTTGAAGATGAACATCTTGTAATTATTTGCTGTTTATCTGCAGCACAGGATTTAATCATACGCAAGACCAATGTGTGAAGGAAAGTAGCAGAACTAAGAGACTATATTTTATTATAAATTAACAGATTACCCAACACTGCCCAGTGTCCATTACTAAATTTAAACATTGCACACAAAAGTCTGCTACATAATATATCTTGTCATGTTGATATAGATGTTGTTATAGCCATTATTAGGATATAGTGCCCAAGAAAATCAAGGTCACTATGAGGTATTTTCACTAAAAAGAGTTTAAAACTTTAATAATTTATATTTAAACAAGTTAAATTTAGTTATCTGAGAAATTTGTATTGTTAGACATCTTAACACCAAGAAAATGATTCTGGATAAATGGTCAGTACCTTCTGAAAGTCTTTGTATATATTACAATATGGGTAAAATCTCACAGTGTTTTTTCTTTATTGAAGTATAGCTGACATATAGTCCTGTATTAGTTTCAGGTGTACAAAATGATCATCATGGTAAGTGTAGGTTACCCTCTATCACTATACCAAGTTATTATGATATTATGAACCATATTTCCTGTGCTGTACTTGATGTCCTCATTACTCTATTTTTTAATTGGAATTTGTACCTTTTAATCACCACCCCCCAACACCTCTCCTTTCTCCCCTCTGACAACCACCAGTTTGTACTCTGTATTTCTGAGTGTTTCTTTTGATTTGTTTTCTAGATTCCACATATAAGTGAAATTATATGGTATTTGCCTTTCTCTAATCTCATACTGCTTTGATTTTGTTGTTTTTGTATTTCACAGTCTGTTCCAATGCTGGTGGAAGTTGTGGGATATGAGATTTACCAAAAGGTGGAGGCAGGGAGATACCCTACAAACTAAATATAAAATGTTGCTTTAAATTGCTAATAAAATCACACTAAACAAAATAATAAATCATATGTAGCAGTTTTACAGCAAAAGGAGAATAGTTTCTTCTCCTTTTTAGATGTATGTTGATGGATATCTGTGAACACTACATCTGGTATCCACATATGATATATGCCATGGTTAAATGTAAAACTTGCCTTGACAGTGACTGCTGACTCGAGGAAGCAGGTGATGGGAATGAATTAATTTCGAAAGCTACTGTCACTGTTCATACCAGATGCTATCACATCCCAACCATGGGAGGGACTCTTACTTTAAGAAGGTTCACTTCTAAACAAAACAAAACAAAACAAACAAACAAAAAAATGAAGGTTCATTTCTGCCACATTTAAACTGAAATCTTTCATTAGCATTATTCTGACAGTTGGATGACTGTTTTGGAATTTAGTTCAGAAATGGATTGTGTCCCCTCCCCTGATGTCCCAATCCACCAAGCTCTGTTCCCATCTGAATAACAGTATATAGCTGCCACATACTAGGTATGCTTTGTGAATTTCTCCAACTGTTGGAAAGATTTCAGTTCTAATTTGCTAAGTAAACTAAAGAATGGGCTGTGTGTGTCTTTTGTTTTCTTTCTACATACTGGGACATCTGGAACCTCTGGGACGTCCATCATTGATGATGTTTCCCTGTGACTTCAGGTCTTAGAGGCAGTGTGCTTTTAGGCAGTTAGATGAGTCTGTATTAAGGAGTTAGGAGGCCCAGATCAAGGCTTGAGGCTGATTGTCTAATATTCTGCTCCGTAGCAATTAACTCTTCCACCATTCTGCCCTACCCATCACTGCCACCAAGAGCTGTGTTTTCTTGTCCATTCAATGGCAATGTTAGACAAGATGCATTGAAAGATGAGTCTTACTTTGAACAGGATATACATTCCTCAAATAAAATTGTCCTTACAAATTGAGGGCAAGCACAAAGGTATATATTTAATTTATGTTTCCTTCTTCAGCGAGTAACATGTTGTTTTAGGTCCTTTGGGGTGTCCAATGCATTGAGAGCCTACTCTATACTTGCCAACCCACTGGTTTTCTCTCTTTCTTTTTTTCTTCCTCTCTTTTTAGGGGATATAATCCCTAAAACTGAAGTGAACTATCAATTTTCCATGCTCTAACCAAAAAGAAGAGTAAATAGACAACCAGTGACCCAAGACAAAGATACAAATTTGTTTTGTTCTGATTTGGGAGCGACTATGGTTATTCACTGGAAAAGAATTGTAAACTAGTACAATGCAGAGCTCTCTTTCTGACATCTAAAAGTCCACCCTGGTATAGTTCTTTTTTTTTTTTTTTTTTTTTTTTTTTTTTTTTTTTTTT
>PITA01007826.1:0-75548 GCA_004023965.1 Spilogale gracilis | reverse complement strand
CACCCTGGTATAGTTCTTTGCACATAAAAGCCACTCAGTGATTTCCTGAACTGATTTTGTATTTGGTTGACAATTGTAATTATGTCAGTGGAGCAAGATGATAACATAATGCTTACGCCAAAAAGGAGTGCAGTATCTCCTCGCATAAAACTATTCTGAAATATTGGGAGCATATTTCATCCTGATGCATATGTTAATCAAATTTGACTTTTTCATTTGTTGACTCTGTTGGTTTTCCTTCTGTATCATGCCATGTGCAATACAGCCAATCATGTAGGAGGTCTGAAAACACAATATTCTGTGAATCATAAAACAGAACTACTAAATTTTCTTGCATAGCCTCAAAGCAACAACTTTTCATCTTCACAACCTGCTAACAGCACTAACAATTATACCTAAGTGGAATTAAGCATAATGATTCCCTACAGAGATAACAGAATCTTAAGGTATAGGAACTGCTTTTCATTTTTTTGTTGTTGTTGTTACATTAGTCACCAGAGAGCACATCATTAGTTTTTGTTTTGTTTTTTAAAGATTTTATTTATTTATTTGACAGAGAGAAACACAGCGAGAGAGGGAACAGAAGCAGAGGAGTGAGAGAGGGAGAAGCAGGCTTCCCGCTAAGCAGGAAGCCCAATATGGGGCTCGATCCTGGGTCTCCGGATCATGACCTGAGCTGGAGGCAGTCACCCAACAAACTGAGCCACCCAGGGGTCCCTATCATTAGTTTTTGATGTAATGTTCCATGATTCTTTTTCTGCATATAACACCCAGTGTTCCATATAATACATGCCCTCCTTAATACCTGTCCCTGGGCTAACACATCCTCCCCCTCAAAAACCCTCAGCTTGTTTCCAGAAGTCCATAGTCTCTCATGGTTTATCTCTGCCTCTGATTCCCCCCCTTCATTTTTCCCTTCCTTCTCCTAATGTCCTCCGTGCCATTTCTTATATTCCACAAATAAATAAAACTATATGATAATTGAATTTCTCTTCTTATTTCACTTAGCATAATCTCCTCCAGTCCCATCCATGTTGATGCAAAAGCTGGGTATTCACCCTTTCTGATGGCTGAGTAATATTCCATTGTTTATGGACCACATCCTCTTTATCCATTCATCTGTTGAAGGGCATCTCTGCTCTTTCCACTGTTTGGCTATTGTGGGCATTGCTGCTATGAACATTGGGATACATATGGCCCTTCTTTTCACTACATCTGTATCTTTGGGGTAAATATCCTGTAGTGCAATTCCAGGTCATAGGGTAGCTGTATTTTTAATTTTTTTTTTAAGATTTTATTTATTTATTTGACAGAGAGAAACACAGTGAGAGAGGGAACACAGCAGAGGAACTGAGAGAGGGAGAAGCAGACTTCCTGCCAAGCAGGAAGCCTGATGTGGGACTCGATCCCTGGTCTCCAGGATCATGACCTGAGCCGAAAGCAGTCGCTTAACCAACGGAGCCACCCAGGCCGCCCCTGTATTTTTAATTTTTTGAGGAATCTCCACACTGTTTTCCAAAGTGGCTACCACCACTTGCATTCTTACCAAAGTGCAGGAGGGTTCCCCTTTCTCCACAGCTTCTCCAACATATGTTGTTTCTTGCTTTGTCCATTTTGGCCATTCTAACTCGTGTAAGGTGCTGTCTTAATACGGTTTTGATTTGAATTTCCTTGATGACAAATGATGATGAACATTTTTTCATGTGTCTGTTAGCCATTTATATATCTTTGGAGAAGTGTCTGTTCATGTCTTCTGCCTATTTTTTGACTTGATTATCTGTTTTTTTGTGTGTTGGGTTTAAGAAGTTCTTTATAGATCTTGGATACCAGCCCTTTATCTGTAGTGTCATTTGCAAATATCTTCTCCCATTCTGTGGGTTGCCTCTTTGTTTTGTTGACTATTTCCTTTGCTATGCAGGAACTTATCTTGATGAAGTTCCAAAAGTTCACAGTTCCCTCCCTGCCACAGTGACTGTGATCCATTTCTTTCCCAAATTGTGTCTCTGCACTTTCTACCTTATTCAGTGTGGCCCCTTCTCTCCCTTTAGTTGCTGAGTTTGTTCTCTCAGTCTTCAGTTTAATTCCTGGATTATTTAGCATGATTTGCTAGTTATCTAGTTGTGTTCATACAATGAGATGAGCCTAGAGTCCTCCTGCTCTGCCACCATCTTCCTGTTTCTGCTTCTAACCTAAATTCTTGATAATCCCCTGAATATTTTAAGTGAAAAAAAACCCATTTTTTATCTGCTACTTAAAAAATTATGAACTTTCTTTGAACTATCAGGTTACATTTTTTAATTTAAACTCAGTTCACCAACATATAGAGCATCATTAGTTTCAGATCTAGAGTTCAGTAATTCATCAGGTGCATGTAATACCTAGAGCTTATCACATCACATGCCCTCCTTAATATTACTATTATTTTTAGTGTACTTGACGTTTTTTTCCTCTAGCCTACTTGATCTTTGAAAGATTAATTTATCCATTTGCATTTATATAAAACAATTTCCTAGATTTGAAACTTTGTATATGTGTATTACAAATTCACACATATATATATGTACATATATATATATATATTCTGATTATGTGGTTATAATTATTAGGTTAATTCACTTGTCATTTGGTAATTTTTCCCCTCTAAGATTATGATTAAAGCCATACAGATTGCCAGATGGTTTAATCAACATGCTTAGATGGAAAGTTCATATTTTATTTGAAATTATAGTGGAAGATTTATGAATGGATCTTTTGAAATCAAGTGAATTGTCAGGCTATCACCCTGAACTGTCCATGAAGTTTAGAGTTATAGTGTATAGTAAAGTTAAGTGCTTAGACTAAAGCTGTTCTTTTATAAAGAGCCAACCAATTCCATTTGCTCTCTTTAATCAACAACTAAAGGTTGATAAGGTAGTACAGAGTGGGCTTACTTCTTTATATCTAATCAAAGTACTTTAAGCATAATTTAATTTTTACATAATTGATCTGATATTCTTTTTAATGTCTATACAAATTTATATAAATATTAAGATTATTTATCAGAATATTAAATGTAAAATTATTTTATTTTGATAATTTATGGAAAAATCATAGCACCATGGAAAGTTGTTTGAATATGGAGTCTTTGTGGTTTCTTTTAACAAACCAAAAGTTTAAGTTTCTGAATGCCATTGAAGGGCCGTTAGAGCAGTTTCTAGGATTCGGGTGCCACATCTTGAATTGCACTGAGTAGACATTGGACTCCAACTATTGTAACCTAAAAACTATGAAAAAGAAAAGTGTTCTTTTTGGTGAGAAGGAGTGGATTGAATGCTAAAAGAAGTTCATAATGTGCAGCTAATGAGACTGGATCATTCTCCTGATTGAAGCTTTTTTATAAAATTACTGTGTATTATTTAAGTGGAAGAGATAAACTATTGACCATGGAAGCAAAAAAATGGCTTCAGTTAGTCCCTTAAGTCATCTCTACCAAAAGATGTAATCTCTAAATATATTGGAAAAAAAATTTTAGAAGATTTTTTTTCCTTCTAAATCCTAATAGCATTATTATCAAAGTATGTATCCTTTGGAGACTATTAAAACAATTATTTGGAGAAGGGATTATATTATCTATTAAATCAATACAAAGGGTTTTGATATTTCATGAAATAGAATGCAGTTTAGAGGGAAGTACCTGGGTACAGTGAAATAAGTGGTGGACTTTGGTATCAGTCATATTTGTGTCCCATAGTTACTTGTTATATCATCTTGAGCATGTAAACTACATGTTTGAGATACAACTTTCTTATTTATGCCTTAGGTGAGTATTACAGCAATGATTAAAGTGTAATAATATATACATCAGGAAGTGGTTGGAACATTAAATGATGGAACATAGATAATGCACCTAGCAATGTGCTTAAAGAGAAATAATGCAAGACTTGGTGTCTTCTTACTTGGAGTCAGAATGCTTCCTTCTAACTTTGTCTCATTAGTCTATTTCTGTACCTGGAAGCACCCAGCAGTACTTGAGTATTTGAAGACAGCCATAATTCCCAAACCCAATGTCAGGTCTTCTCTTTTCCTAGTTAAGATTTGCTACAGGATGAGAAAACAATGTTGGCAGTACAGCATTTCTTGGAAAAGGAAGGAGACCTTCTGAAAGTGAAATGTATTGCAATGAAAACAAATCAAAACGACAAGAACTGGGAGTCTAGGAACTTCGTGGTGGTCTATAGGTTACTGGTGGTATCATGAGGAGTACTGGGATTTGGATGGAATAAGCTAGATTTTACTTAATGTGATACCAGGGGAATGAGAAACTTTGCAACTTCACATTTTCTCACTGCCTGCTTTTTAGACTTTTTTCCATAAAATCTCTGAAGTCTCATTCTATTGGAGTAAATTTCCTTGTGTTTTTGCTGCTATATGAGTCAGTAGCTCCTAGGTGTTTTTTCTTTTTTAAAGATTTTATTTATTTGACAGAGAGAAACACAGCCAGAGAGGGAACACAAGCAGGGGGGAGTAAGAGAGGGAGAAGCAAGCTTCCCGCCTAGCAGGGAGCCCGATGTGGGACTCGATCCCATATCTCCGGGATCATGCCCTGAGCTGAAGGCAGTCGCCCAACCAACTGAGCCACCCAGGCACCCCAAGGTGTTTTTTCTTACTTTGGTACTATCTGTAATAAATGAGACTTTTCTTTTTTCTTGGAATTAAAAGAAGGGGAAAGAAAAAAAACCTTATTTGGGTGATAGATGGATCAGTTTAACATGGTGGTTGTGGAATTCAGTGAATGTGTAAAGGGCAAATGTATGGTCATGTTTATGGGCATGCCCAATTATTCTGTACTTAGCCCAGAGGTGCTGGAAAAAAAAGGAAAAAAGGTGGGACTTGGGCAATTTATTATAATGGGTTCTTCTCCTAACAAGATACATTTTGGAAGAAATTTTATATTCTCTACAGCTATTTTTTCTTAATATCCTGAAGTTGTAGGCATTCATATTAGAAAGCAAAGCATTACTTGGAATGGCTTCTCAAAAAGATATGGTGTAAAACTGATGCCAAAGGTCTTCAATGTAGGTCATCCTTTCCTACACCTGGGAGACGTCAGACAGTGCTACTTCTTTGTGAAGTTAATAAGTGCTAGGGCAGTAGAAATATAACAAAAAATATTAAAGAAGAGTGCTATATTGAAATAAATTTAGATTCACTTAAATGGAAAGGGAAGGAGTTGAAAAAAACAATATTCTGAAGAATATTATAGATTAATGTATATTATAAATCTTTCTGAGGGGATTGTATATACCATATTCCTTAATTTTTAGGTAAGGTACTTTTATTTCACTTCTGGGAGAAACATCTGTCCATATAATTTCATGGAATTTTATTTGAACTCTTCTATATGGGAAAGTGACATGGTGAGATGAAGGATCGTAAACTTGCATATTAGGAAGGAATGAGCTAGACTCTTACCTCTCCGCTTTACAGGCAGTGTGGTGGAGACAGACTTTGTATTTAAATCTATGTCCTCTTGTCCAGAAGGTGTGATCGTAAAGATTATTTGGGTGAGATGTATAAACCTTATAATGTACAAATGGTAGCAATTTTTATTAAATAAAAGAATGTATTCCAAGAAAGATGCAAATATTTAGGTACATATTTTGTTTGAGATGATACATAAAAATTTTTCACAAAGAATAAATACTAGAATACTCAGGAAAAACTTTAATAGATTTATTTATAAATGACATCTCTCATTTGGATAAAAATTTAGTGATTGGAACCTTGAAATAAATACCATTATTGCTGCAACATGAAGATCATTCTGTCCAGAAAATCTTTTGAAACGATGCAGATATTTTTAGTTCATTGAGATACAAATATCATAACACAAATATATTCCGTAAGAACCCAACAGTCACAATTGTAATTAAAAGTCTGAACTCAAATCAAATTATCTTGATAACACATTTAAAATGTGTATTTGTGTAATCTTTTATTGTTAAAATTACTGTCTTTTCCCAATAATGACGATTACTGTTTTTAGAATTCTCAATGAGGACAGAGTTCTAAATGTCACAAGTGCTTGAATTTCATGTCCTATATTTCCAGTCAGTGACAAATACTTTCTTAGGTTACTAACTCTAATCATTGCTGCATTACTAACCTAAGTAATTTTACCAGAGGAATAGAAATCTTAACTGAAATGTAAGATCTTAATTGTTAAATCACTGTTACATCAAACTGTTTAGGCATTTGTTAGAAAGCTGTTTTCTACTTCTATTAAGGCTCATTGATATTCCAAGTGTTTCCTTTACCTGTGAGAAGTAACACAATCTTCTTCCTAGGAAGAGAAAATGGAGAGGCTAGACTTCCAGTGGAATCTCATTTTTCTTTCTAAAACAAATTTGCGTTTTGTATTTTTAATGAACTCAGGAATTTGAATCATCTAGCTGGTAATTTGGATAAGAAAGAAAAAGTCTTTTCATAATGAAAGAAACCCAAATGATTTCATTATTCTTTTTGTTTGATTGTATGTTAATGAAATTGTATTGTTGTAAAATTTAGAATTTATTTTCTCTAGTAAATGCAAACAGTGAAATTATTTAATCAGAACAAAATTTAAAATGATTTGTTGTTTTTTTTGATAATTAAAATAATAGTTTTAGGGAAATAATAGGTTATAGTTTTCCTACCCTTTTACTTTCAATTCCTTGATTTCTACACACATGGATTATGGGGTATTTTTTTATTTGTTTGTGTTTGTGAGGTAGAATGTGCTGTTTTTTTTCAGGAAAAATATTATAAAGCCACCTTTTTATTATCCGACCCTAGAACACCTATTTTACTTGTTACTTACATAATTTTAGCATGTGCTTTTCAAAAAATTTGACCATTTATGATTTCTATTTGGAGTGTTAACCTACTTCATTTAATGTGTCATTAATATGGTTGCTTTAAATCCATCATTAGCTATTATTTGCTGTATATTTCATCTGTAGTTTTTTCTTCCTCCCATTTTTCTGCCCTCTTTATGGATTAATATATTATTTATTGACTTATCTTTCAATTATAGGTCAATTTTTCCTATTTCTTTTCATGTCCGGTGATTGTGAATTCTTTTTTGTTGAGTGTTGGATTTATTTGCATTCTCATATATATTTGTTATCTTCTGGGACCTAGTTAAATTAGTTGGAAAAAATTTGAATCCGAGTCTTGCTTTTAAGATTTTTTATGCTTGACGAGAACAGTGCTCAATCTTGGTCTAATTTTCTTCCATTACTGAGGCAGGATTCTTTTGTGCATTCTGTGCAATGCACTATGAATTACAAGTTTTTCCAGTGTGCCTGGAGAGAAGAGGCGCTATTCAAAACCAAGATGGAATATCAGACACTGTTTCCAGTAATCGTTTTTGGTCAACTTTTCTCTAGCTTTGGGTAGGATTCTCATGTGCATGCAGTAATCAGTACTTGGCTCAATACTTGGAGGAGTCTGTCTACAGATCTGGAGTCCTCTCTCTGTGCACTCTTATTGTCTCTGACACTCTGTGCTAAAAGCTTTAGCTGCACTGCATCCCCAATCTCCTCATGCTCCAGGAGTAAACCAGGCTTCACTTGGGATCCACTTCTTTGGACTATGCCCTGGAAAGGTGAATTACGTTGAGGGAATCCTAGGTATTTGCTGGTTTGTTTCCTTAAGGATCACTTTCCTTCATTGTCTGAGGTCTATAACCTTGCAAATAACTATTTTATATGTTTTTTTCATTTTTGTTTTAGTTCTTTAATTTCTGATGTCTAGAACCTTGCAAATAACTATTTTACATGTTTTGCTCATTTTTGTCTTAGATCTTTCATTGTCTGATATCTAGAACCTTGTAAAGAACTATTTTATTTGTTTTGTTCATTTTTGTTTTAGTTCTTTCATAAGAAAGAGTAAATCTGGATTTGTTATTCCATCTTGGCTGGAAGTGGAATTTATTCCTGTTATTTTTAAAGATTAAGAAACTGTGATTTAAGAACTTAAATAACATTCCCAAATCAATCTGATTTCTGATTATATTGTAATCACCACAATGGAGATTACATGAAAAAATTTCCAATTTGTAACAATTGAAGTCACAGTAATTCTAATGATATCAAACTAGTTTGAAATTGTGTTACTGACCTTGGTTTTTGTATACTTTAGTCATTTATTGCATATTGATCCTCTGTTGAAATAGAATGAAGAGTTCAGCTTTCCACTGATCCATGGAGATAATGACTATGCACTTTAAGTAAAAAATAATCTTAGTATTAATAGCTTGTAGATATACTAGTCAGGTAATTTCATATTGTATTTTCACTTTGACTAGGAAGGATGAGAATTAAGTATTTTATTAGTAAGAACCATGCTCTGACAGTACATCCCACAGTTTAGCTACTTGGGAGAGCTATGACAAGGACATTTTCTGTAATTTCCAGTTTGACCTTAGATTTGGTTAGAGCACATTTGGTTACAGCAGAAATAATAGGACAAACACCAGGGCTTTGGTTAAGAAAAGTGTGGAGATAGAGAGGCAAAGGCAGTAGAGGTCCCAGGAACAAATGGAACAGCAGTATATGAGATGACTGCAAAGAGAGAAAGCATATCCGAGATAATCCATGATAGGAGGCACCATGGAAAGAGTCACCTCTGGCACATATGGGCTGAGCAAGTGATGTCATGACAGCAAGTATAAGTGGCAAGAGTCTGATGACAGAGCCACGCTTCCTTCAAATAGGAACCCACCTCAACTTCTCTTCCTGAGCAAGTCTTACTGTCTCTTTCCCTATGAAAATATCTCCAACAAGGGTAGGGTCCTTACCATATTCTTCAAAGTTATGTCGTGAGCTTTTCACAGTGGTATAGAACAAGCACTCGTGGTTTTATTGAATGAATATTTGATTAGTTGGATGAATGAAAAAGGTAGTAGAAATACAATGTGAGAATTAGAAAAAATTAGTTCTAAACCTCAAGAATAATGATAGAGTTTAGAAGTTATTTTAAGTCAATGATTTTCATTTTACATTTATTAAAAACAGAATATTAGGACAATTCAAATTCTAGTCTTGCCTTGTCCATATTCTCCAGAGTTTTGTGTTTTTGTGTGTGTGTGATATGTAGTAGAGGTTTTGGGAGACAAATGTCTCCAGTTTTAAAAGAATGACCTACTTCAGTTATAGTTAATTAGCTTGACATTTAATTCCCATATGAAAAATTGATGTTTTTACTCATGAATACTATAGATTCTCACCAAAACAATTCCATCATAATCACATTTAAGTTTGTGTGGTTGTAATTGTTAGTGTAAATGTAGTTATTTTGGTTTTAAAAATTGAATTAGATCATAAAGTTTAAGTCTTCAAAACAGTATAAACGAGGCCACTTTTTGAAAATATAACTATTTTTAAACTTGTTTTACTTAAGTAGAAATTACCAAATTGAACTAAAATAGTTCACTGTACGTGAAATCACCTGAGTGTAAGTTTTCTAATAAGTCAGCAATGTCATTCAACAAATTGAAAAGTGTGTCTTTGCCTCCTATGCTAGTGCATGTATAAAAACTGTTTCTCTATATGGTGCTAAGTACTCTACACCAGAGGTCAGCACATTTCAACTTCTAAGACAAATGTTTTTCTGAATAAAGATTTTGAGGGCTCTCTGCTTTTTAGTAAAAACATTTTTAAGTAAAAACACTTTGAAACAAAGCCTTGCGCATTCACTTACCTATTGTCTATAGCTGCTTTCATGTTTCAACAGCAGAGCTGAGTAGTTGTGGTAGAGACCATGACCAACAAAACCTTAAAGACTAATTATTTAGCACTTTACAGAATAAATGTTGGCTGATCCCTGATAAAGGCAATGGTAAAATAGGAAAAATATGACTTTTCCTTGCAAAGCTTGCCTTGATAAAACAAAGAGTAATGCTTTTCAAATCAATTGTTTTTAGAGATTAAAAGCTTTTAACATTACTTTTCTGGAAAGTCTGTGCATCTTTGTACCATGCTTAGAACTGAGTTTCTAAACTAGCAGTTTACTATTTACCAGTGTATTCAGAAGACTCAGCAGTTTAAGATGGCCACAAATTGTTTGACACCCCTTCCTGTGAGAGAGCTCTTTCTCCCTTTCCCTTTCATCTAGGAAGAATTTGTGATCAATTTCACAAATAAATTATGGAAGAAGTGATTCTATGGCAGTTTCCTGACATAGGCCTTAAGAGAGGAGAGATTTTCTTTCTAGTCTTGGAATTTTTACTTCTGAGGCCCTAAACTATGACATAATAACTATGCCATGACTGTCCTTCTGGGAGAAACTTGTGCCACCTGGAGAGGCCCTGGAGGATGAGATGCAATGTAGAGGGACAGACAGATAGACAGCTAAGAGCCCTGTGACACCAGATATGTGAGTCAAGAGCATCCCCTGCCCCTGTCTTCCCACCTGCTGTGACAAGGGTCAGAGGACTCCCCAGTTAAGCCCTTCCCAAATTCTTAACACATCAAATTTTGAGCAAATTAAAATAGTTGTTTTAAGGCATGGAATGTTAGGGGTAGTTTGTTATGTGGCAACATTTAACAGAATCAGATTTCATTTATAATCTGATTGTTATTGCTATAAATGAAGCCTGGAAACACAAAATTCCTGAAGGAAAGGAGCAAATAGAGAGTAACAGATCATGCTTCCCACTCCACACCTTTCATCACCATCTCTGTACCTGAAGGAACAGGAGCTTATCTCGCTGGCTCAGGTATCTGCATGTGCAGATTGCCAACGGATGTTTGCCAGTTAGAAGGACAGATTACACTCACCAGTCAGGTGATCCTGTCAAATCTTTTTCCTTGACAAGCATATTGTTTTGTTAAACATAAGAAAAGGTTAAAACTTTTGTGTCTTGTACTGTTAGAGGACCAGAATTCATTTCTCATTCATGCTGCGTGTGTAGATCTTGCCCTCTTAGAGGACCAGAATTCATTTCTCGTTCATGCTGCATGTGCAGATCTTGCACTGTTAGAGGACCAGAATGCATTTCTCATTCATGCTGCATGTGCAGGGAGAACCTATACATGGTCACTGGCAGACCAACAGTTCACTAATTCATATCCCCCCATAAGCCATAATATCACGCCTACTTCTTCGGAAACTGTCAGGGAATTTTCTATTATAATGGTCTAAATTCCAATCAAACCTCTTTCTAAATATCTCAGATTTCACATAAAATATGATTTAAAAGTCCTCATCCGTTTCATTCTTAGTATTTAACTGAATGGTAACCAATAAAGAGATTGCCCTTTTATAGCTTAAAAAGTGTCCTAGACCCCTCCTTTAAAGGTCCTTTGTGTAAATACAGTCATAGTTAGAGTTACTGGAGTTTAAGACCTCAACATACAAATTTGGAGGGAGGCACAATTCAGCCCATAACAGTAGTGTACATATTTACTTATTTTGTAACACTCCTTAGTACTTGTAATACCTTGGAACACAAAGTAGATTTTCCTTCTACACACTGAAGTTTTAGATAGTTTTAGGATCTTTGTGTCAAATTCATATAAAATTTGTCTCCTGCCCTTCCAGAAGTCATTTCTCACAGGCCACATCTGTATTGCCTTTATGAGCACACTCCTTTTTCTCACATGATTGGCAATCTGGAGAGTCAAATAGTCAAGTCTCTTAAAAAATATAAATTAAGGGGGCATCTGGGTGGCTCAGTGGTTAGGCCTCTGCCTTCAGCTCAGGTCATGATCCCGGAGTCCCAGGATTGAGCCCCACATCAGGTTGTCTGTTCAGCGGGAAGCCTGCTTCTCCCTCTCTCACTCCCGCTGCTTGTGTTCCCTCTCTGGCTGTGTTTCTCTCTGTCAAATAAATAAAACCTTAAAAAAAAAATATATATATATATATATATTTTTAAATATATATATAAATTAAGGGCACCTGGGTGGCTCAGTGGGTTAAAGCCTCTGCCTTCGGCTCAGGTTGTGATCTCAGGGTCCTGGGATGGATCGAGGCCCGCATCGGGCTCTCTGCTGGGCAGGGAGCCTGCTTCCTCCTCTCTCTGTCTGCCTCTCTGCCTACTTGTGATCTCTCTCTAAAAGGAAAAGAAATAAAATCTTTAAAAAATGTATATATAAATTAAGTGTAAGTAGTATCTTGAAATGAAAATTTTTCATTTACATTTGTGTTGTAGTGTCATAATACTTGTCTAGGAATAGGAACATCTAGGCTAGATGAAAGTCAATTATTTAGTTTAATAACTACTAAGACTTTTAGCACTGTTTTCAGGTATATTAACTTGCTAGCTAAAGGAAATATAACAACTACACAGTTACAGATAAGGCTTAATAAGTTCCTCTGTTTATATTTTGATGGTACGTGTTTTGGTGTTAATTCCTTATAATTTAAGGGAATTATCAGTATTTACTTTTCAGACAATTTGAAAAATGGCTAATTGACTTCCTCAGTTTAGTATGTGAATATCAGAATTGATATAGTGAAAGATTATTTCATAGGGATTATGTAAGTATATGTTATCAGGTGCCAGAAATGACATCTGATATTTATGATGCAATAAAATTGTATTGGAGTATATTTCAAAGCATTGTAGCATATAGTATATAAAATATAAAAAGTAACCTAGTATGAAATATTAAAAATATTTATTATACATATTATGAAAGATATTAATGAAAGATAAAAGATAATATTAATGAAAGATAAAAATAGTCATTTGCATTCATTATTAAAGATTGAAGAGATAAGAATTTTATTGTAATTAATACATACAAAGTAAAATATGTAATTTAGATATTTCAAATTCCTTTGCAATATAGCTTTTTTCTGAGATATAAGTCAGGTACAATAATTATAAAATAAAGTGAAGTCATCTACAATCAATGGTCAAAACCAAATACATATCATGAATATTCTAAAACTCGACACTTTTTAATGTTTTTTATGCACATAATATAGTCTGACTTTCACAATTTTCATCAAGAAGCCAATGTAACATACATATACACGTGTGTGTGTGTGTGTGTGTGTGTGTGTGTGTGTGTGTACATCACATACATATCATAATGGACAATGACATTGCTAGATGCCATGTTCCTATGACAAATGTATGTGGTTGATTACACAGTGACTGAATGTAGAAAATTCTACTTTTATCTCCTGGCACTTTGAGGAGGAGGGGTGTAAAGGATGGGGAAATAAACTTAAGCAATGTGACATTAAAGTACATCTCAAAGTCATTCCAATATGCTACTATTGAAAGAATTTTTTTTCTCTCATGGCTGGCCATTTGGGAAGTGAGAAATGATATATAATAGATCTACCCAATACTGTAAACAAAATTATAAAAATAGAACTAAATTCTGAAAAGCAAGTCGTTATTATAGCTATAAATAAGAAGAGAAAATAGCACAAAATGTCAATTGGATTTTGAGGTTTGTATAAAAAGCCATTAAACGGTGGGTGTCCAATGCATTCTTGCCATTTGTGCTTATATTTATTAATTGCAAGACAAATAAAATGTGAGCATTTTAAATAGAGAAAGGAAAATGCTGTTAACCTTCTGCAGACTGAACTTTATAAAGCTGTTCTAATGTACAAATATTGCTGAAATTAAAGTATAGAATGTATACTTTATATATCTTTTTTTAATAAACAATGATTCCAGTCTAACCCATATTCATTTCATGACTTGGGAAAGAGTTTGCACTGCTTGTATGGACATATTAGCCCAGTAATAAAAGAACCATGAGTGGGCACACAGTGGTACTTCCCAAAAGAAATAAGGTTATTGTACAAAAAGAGTAAAAGAATCTTGAGGTGGCTCAGTCAGGTTAGCATCTGACTCTTGATTTTGGTTTCAGGTTATAGGATTGTGAGATCGAGTTCCACATCTGGCTCTCTGCTCAGCCTCAGCGTGGAGTCAGCTTGAGATTCCCTCTCCTCCTTCCCCTCTCCCCACTCATGCTTGCTCTTTCCCTCTTAAATAATAATTTTAAAAGAGTAAAAGACGTTATTTATTTATTTTTAAATATTTTATTTATTTGACAGAGAGAATCACAGCTAGAGAGGGAACAGAAGCAGGGGCAGTAAGAGAGGGAGAAGCAGGCTTTCCACTGAGCAGGGAGCTGGATACTGAGCTTGATCCTGGGACTCTGGGATCAGGACCTGAGCCCAAGGCAGACACTTAACAACCACCCAGGTGCTCCAAGAATAAAGGAATTTAATGTGGTTGCATTTTCTAAAGTGAGCCATCCAAAAAATGACTCTTTTTATGAATAACATTAAATGTCCAATTTGTATCATTTTATAATGCAACAAACTAACCATTTTCTTAAAATATATACTCTGCACTTTCCTGCTTCTATCATTATCTTCTTAAAAAGTGAATTTGTCTTTCAGGACCAAAAAAAAAGACTTCTATACAAAAACTAAATACAGTTGGTATAGGGGTATAAAGAATCAAATAAAAGGACAAAACACAAATCAAAATACTCAAGAAAAACTACATAGATTGGTCTGAGCAACTGAAAGAAATTGGAGGGGGTTGTTTTAATATGGTGAAAATGTGGGATGCCTGGGTGGCTCAGTTGGTTGAGCGACTGCCTTCAGCTCATGTCATGATCCTGGAGACCCGGGATCGAGCCCCACATCGGGCTCCCTGCTTGGCGGGAAGCCTGCTTCTCCCTCTCTCATTCCCTCTCCCTGTGTTCCCTCTCTGGCTGTGTTTCTCGCTGTCAAATAAATAAAATCTTAAAAAAAAACCCCAAAAAACAAAGATGGTGAAAATGTGTCCAAAGGGGATATACAGGGAAAAATATTTATACTAGGGCCTACCGCATTCAAACTGAGTAATTAAAGATAGAGAACCTCCTTGTGACACATGGTTATCAGTCCTTAACAATAAATATACCTTTTAAATTTTATTTTAAGAAGTTTTTATTGTTCAGTTAGAGAGAGAGAGAGAGAGCACGCATGAGCATGGGGGAGGATCAGAGAGAAGGAGAAACAGATTCCTCATCGAGTGGGGAGCCCTCTACAGGGCCCGATCCCAAGACCCCAGGATCACAACCTGAGCCATAGGCAGAATTTTAACCAGCTGAGCCCCCCAAGCACACATAAATATGCCTTTTAAATTTATTTGAGAGCATGAGAGAGCATGTGTGGAGCAGGAGGAGGGGAGAATTTCCAGCAGGCTCCCTGCTGCATGTGGAGCCTGACACAGAGTTTAATCTTACGACCCTGAGATCATGACCTGAGGTGAAATCAAGAGTTGGATGCTTGACTGAGCTTCCCAGGCACCCCAATAAATATGCCTTTTACTGGTGACGGTAATTTTTAGATGACGTATAATCAAATAATTGAAAAACATTATCTGCAATTGATGAAATTATGGCCAAAATGAGGGGAAAAGTTTTAAAAAATCAAAAAAACTTTATGTAAGTTATTGTTAAATTATTTATTCATATTAGGTTTTGTTTTCAAGGCACTAATCGTAATACACAACTAGTGGTTGCAGTGGAGGTTCATATGTCATGTGCTGAGAAATACATTATTTTTTTTAAAGACAACTAAAGTCTTGGTGAAGCTACTGCCTCTAATAAATTTAACAAGAACATAGTTAAGGTATAAGAATGGGGAATTCTTTCATGCTAAAGTCACATGAACTTCACATGGCTCTGTATTTCCTTTACCTCCTGACCAGAATGTCTATATCATAAGGGAAAATAATACTGTTCCCTAGAGTCCTAATTCACATACTATTCCCTCAGGGAATATTTCCAGTATCCTTAGAGAACCATAATTTGTCTTCTGTGTTACATTATATTACCCTCAATAATCTTCCCATAGCATTAAAAATATATATATATTTATCTTTTATTAGATGACATGTTACATAAAGGAAGATTTTATTCATTTTGCACTTTCGTTTTATATCCCCCATATTAATGAAAGTTCAAAGAACACACAGGAAACAATGGATGTAGTTCATGGCCTGATGATTTGGAGTTTGAAATATATTACTGCTTGCTTATTCTTCCACCACTGTTCTACCTTTCTGTATTTCATAATTGATGTTAGGCATAAGAAATGCTTAATGCAGTACCTGGCATGTAGTAAACAGTTTTTAAATAATCACACTCATATTATTAAGTCTGCTCATTTAAGTAATTCTTCTCTCCTCTTCAAACACCCAGATCTTCCTACTCTGATACTGAAACCTGAACCTCCACTCCACAGATAGCCTTCCCATCTCAAAGCATAAATAGGTGACATTAGCATTTCTAAGTAAGAGTTTTGCTTCTGGAATGATGTCTGTACAAAGTTATCAAACTCTTAATCACTGGAAGACTTCTTTCCCTTCCTCTCCCTCCATCCCTCAGTCCCTCCCTCCCTCCCTCCTTCCCTCCCTCCCTCAAAATATATCTCCTGGCTTGCGATGTACTTAGAGTGTAAATAAGTATAATTAGAGAGAAACATGAAATTTTCTATAATAAATATAAGCTATGCTAAAGGACTATAAGACAAAGACAAATAGATTCAGTTTGGACCACAAAGGAAGGCACTACAGAATCGGATTTTTTGCAAAGCGTTGAAAGATGAATAGATAAGTGAATAAATGAATAAGCCAAAAAAGCAGAGGCAAGACATTTCATGGATTTTATATAATACCATGATAGAGTCTGAATGACCAAATCATGGGGTTGGTGGAGAGCAGGGTGTGAGGGATATGAAGCCTCCAAAGTTGAAAGGAGCCATATTGCAAGGGTATTAAATATTATGTGAAGGAGAAATATGTTGTTGACAAAGCCTATATGAAGAGATTTGTATTTTAGAACAGTAACTAGAGGGAGAAAAATGATGTCCAAGGGAAGAGAATTGGTCCAGGTCTGTTGTCGGAGTTCATTATTGGTAATGAGGACAAATAACTGTGGGATGGAACAGAATGGAGAGATTTGAGCTCAACATTATGGGGGATTGCAAAAGTTAGAGGAAACACAGTCCACAACAAACACTCTCAGGTTCAACAGGTCACAAAATTCACTGAGGCTGTTGTACTCCGAGGGTATGGTTATTACCAGATATGAATTAAAGCTAGCCAAGGGAAGAAACTCATAATGCAGAGAAACATGGAGTTCCCAGGTGTCCTCTACCCATGGAGTCATGAAAAACTCAGTGTTGATACCTAAATATCAATAGGATGTGATTTTAATAGTGAAAGGATAACTGAATATTTTGAGGGCTCCAAAAGGATTTTTCACTTCTAGCTTCCATGAAACTAGTTACCTCCTTCCCTTTCTTCTTCCTCCTCCTCTTTTTTTTCTCCTTCCCCATTTCCTCCTCCTTCTTCTTCCTCTTCCTTTCCTCCTCTTGCTCTCCTTCTTCTTCCCTCTCTTCCCTTTCTCCTCCTCTCTCTTCCTCCTCATCTTATTTTTTCAACAAGACATACTTCTATTTTTCAGAAGTGAAAATGACAAATGGCAACTTATATTTGGAAAGGACATTAAAAAATGTCTTGGTAATAAGCTATCTATTTCATAGAGATAGTAACCTAAGGAAGAGTGTTATACAGCTTTCAAAAAAATCCTGCCAAATAAATCTCAGAATCTCAGAATGATATGCTTTTAACTAAAACAGCAAGACCAAACTACCACTAAATGGTATGTGAAGAAGTAAAATGGAAAACCTGGAAATCCACATACTGAGAGCACTCTATTACAATCAAGGAAACCCAAATCCTGTATTGAAGTAAGAATGAAAATCAGTTAGGCTCTCAAAACTCTACAGTGCAAAACTTTAACAATTGCAAGGCAGGGTAGCCAAGGTAAAACCAGTCTGCCCCCAGGCATCCAAGGAGAAAAAGCCAGCCACATGATACAAATAGCCATTTGCATTTCAGCAAGACCTGGGCTTGAGAAAACCGATTCCCTTTCCAGAAAAATGTGTTTTATTGCCACCAAAACCCTTACAAATTATCAGGTATTGGAAAACAGGGAACATGAGCTGTGTATCTTATACAGTTAACTGACTTTTGTGTAACATTTTTTTTTTAATCTTTATGGTAATATTCTCCCACTATAAGGGTCTCAAACTTAAGCATCTCCTTGCCTTCTTAGCCTCTTTTACTTTTTAATGGTATTGAATGTATCAATAGTTAATGCTTTTTATTGCTGAATAATATTCCACTTTGTGGATATTGCAAATTATGTAGTCTTTTAAATTTTAGTGATTTTTTTTTTTTTAAGTAGCCTCCATACTCAAGGTGAGATCAAGAGTTGCATGCTCTACTGACCGAGCCAGCCAAGGTGCCTCTTAAATTTTGGGGGCAGCAGCTCCCCAAGGTCCTGTGGTCACTGATGAACCATAGGACACCCAGGAGCTGGACGGCCACAGCCTGCAGAGTGGATGGCCACCATTATGGGGACTGACCCCTTATTACTTTCTTAAACATTTGAAGACAAATGGGAGAACAACCTAAGATATAATTAAGTTAGAGATTACAAGCTGGTTTTAAAAATTAATGAAGTGTAAAATTTACAAATTCACAACATGAAGTTTGTGATTCTTACTGGACAAACAAAAAATATGAATGGCAAAATAGGAAAATGAGACCTACAACAGAGACAGATGGATAGAGAGAGAATGAAAGAGAGAATAGTTGAATATAGTTGCCACTATATTAGAAAGTATCTTATCTATTTTATGACATGACACACATTATTATTATTCAGAGCAATAATACTGTTAATTATAATAAGAGTACAGTCTTCTAATTCATCTAGATCCAATAGCAAATAGCACAAATTTACTCTTCCATGTTATATATGTAAAGAAGTTGTATCATTCTATAATCATGAAGAAATCAGCCACCATCTATGTTCTTTAATAATCCAAGAGATACTTAAAGAAATATACATTATTACCGATTTTTAATTTTGAGCCCAATTACCCTAAAGAAATCATAGGTTAGTAAGCTTAATTCTTACTTTTAAGGAGAAGTGACAGCATTTGAATATATAGTTGGAAAAAGAGATATAGCAATATCAAGTATGTTAGCTAAAGCCCTGATAAATTAATAGTAGGTATTGCTTTGTATAGATAAAGAAGAAAGAAAACCAGCCATGTTCTTTGAAATTTTTTACAAGATACACAACCAAGTACTATTTATTAATGTGCTTCAGGCCATTAAAAGGTTACTCTGGGGAATATGGCAGTATGAGACATTGAACTTACTTTTAATGATTTTGAATTATGACTACGAGGTCTTACTGAAAACACAGTGAATGAGAAAAATTAAAGATTTTTTTTATGAAAAAGTACATGATTTATGGCCAGACGAGATGCAAGCATTATGTATTACAGTCCTCTGGGGACTTCATTGCCTTTTCTCCTTGAAAATATGGGACAACTGCCCCCACCCTTCTCTCACTGAAGGTGCGCTGGTCGCCCTTAATTGAAGATGAATTCCTTCTCTTATCAAAATAAATGTCTCTTGTTGGTCTTCACTTTCCTATTAACCAAATCAGTCTCATAATTTGATAGCATTATAAAGCCTCTATAAATCTCAATTTTTTTAATATATTAAAATATCTTACATATTTTATATATTAAAATATTTTTTTAAATTTTATTTATTTTATTTTTTGCACTGATCTTATACTTTTAAGAAACTTTACTGAGACATGATTTTCCTAACTGTGGGGTTCATTTGGTCTCAGCAAATGTATGTATTCTTGTAATGTTCTATACAATCAAAATACAGAATATGTCCATTACTCTAAAAAAATCTCTCCTATTTGAGGTCAATCTCTGCTTCCATATCCAGGCTCTAAGCAACTATTGAATTACTTTCTCACTGTAAATAAGTTTTTTGATTTCTAGAATTTCAAATAAATGAAATACTAGAAATATTCACATTCATTCTTAGCCTCTTTTACTTTTTAATGGTGTTGAATGTATCAATAGTTCATTCTTTTTATTGCTGAATAATATTCCACTTTACGGATATTGCAAATGATGTAGTCTTTTAAATTTTAGTGATTTTTTTTTTTAAGTAGCCTCCATACAAAAGGTGAGATCAAGAGTTGCATGCTCTACTGACTGAGCCAGCCAAGGTGCCTCTTAAATTTTAGTACTTTTATAGTGATATCTCATCAAGATTTTAATTTACATTTCCCTGACTAGTATGATGTTGAAGATTTTTTCATAAGATTAGATAACATTCGGGTATCTTCTTCTTTCTTTCTTTTTTTTTGAAGATTTATTTATTTATTTTAGAGAGAGAGTGCAAAAGCAGGTGTGGTGGGGGGGGTGGTGGGCAGAAGGAGAGGGAGAAAGAATCTCAAACAGATTCCAAACTCAGTGTGGAGCTGAGGCAGGGCCCTGTCTCACAACCCTGAGATCACAACCTGACCATAAACCAAGAGTTAGACACTTAACCGACTGCGCCACCCAGGTGCCGCTCTAATACTATTAGTCTTTTATACAATATTTTCTAAACATTTTTCCCTTTTACAAAAAGTGGCTATTTGCCTTTATTAGTGAGGCATAACTATTCTTTATATATTCTATCTAGATGCATGTCTTCTGACAGATGTAAATCTTGCAAGTATTCTCTCCCAGTCTGTACCATGCCTTTCGTTTTCTTGATTTTCCTTTTCAGAGACCTGAAGGTTTTTTAATGTTGATGAAGCTTAATTTATAATTTTTATTCCTTTGGTCATAAGAAATCTTGGCCTACCCATGGGCATTAAGATTTTCTTTTTTGAATTTTAAAATTTTATCTTTTATGTTTAGGTTTATGACCCATGTTGAAACTTTTTTTAATGTACCATGTGAGATAAAATCATATTTGAAATTTGGAGTGGTGCTGGATATTTTATGCTAGGGAATTGTTAATTTTCTTGGAAGAAATAATAAAAAGTGAGATTACATTGGAGAATGTTCTGATTTTTATGTATGAAAGTTGAATTAGTTTGGGGTAAATATTAATATTTTTTGCAACTTATTCTGCTCACTCAGACAAAGAAAAACAAATAGTAAAACCCTGTATGTCTATCTACCTAGATAGATAAATAAAGCAAATATTACTGAATCTAGGCAGACACATGCATGTGCACAGTACAAGTTCAGATTTTTCTGCTTGAAAATTATCATAATTGAAAATTTAAAAAAAATTTAAAATGTTGCAAAAGATTATATTCTGCCTTACTAGGATACATAAAATAGTATATTTCATGTAGGCTTAAAGATAATATTTAATAATAATAACAATTATTCTTTCAAATGTTGAGAGCTGGAGGAACCATGTGGGCAAGCAATTTAAGCAATCCTATCAGTAAACATATCTAAAGTTCTAAAAACAATCTGGAAGTCCAAGGTTCAGAGGTTTCTGTTCAGGAAATTGTGCTTTGAAGAAGGAATATTGGATCTCTGTGCCCCATAGGACAAGATAAGAATATACTATCTAAAGTCTACTACTGCGTCAAGGTACTTTTCTAGCTTGGGTTTATTAAGATTACTACAATAAATAATATCTTTGTGTATGTTATGATTCACACTTATACAGTATTTCATATGCCATTATTTCCTGTTTTTACTGACTCTGCAGTACATTTGACCACCAAGCTTTGCCTCCCCAAAGCTGTAGCTATGGACTTTCTTTACATATTGGGAAAGAATTATCCATTAGTTTGCTACATATGCTATAAAGTGTGCATGGTTTATATAGCTTTACTTATTGCTAAAATCTGTGGTCTTACTGGGATGCCTGCTGAGATCCCTGAAATCGATTCCATTTCACATCATTTAACTAATCATTAATCATTAACTAATCATTTAACTAATTAGTTTAACACTCAACTCTCAGCAATGGGCAGATCATCTAAACAGAAAATCACCAAAGAAACAAGAGTTTTCAATGACACATTGGACTGGATGGACCTCATAGAAATATTCAGAACATTCCACCCTAAAACAGCAGAATACTCATTCTTCTCAAGTGCACATGGAAATTTCTCCAGAATAGACCACATACTAAATCACAAATCCGGGCTCAACCGATACCAGAAGATTGAGATTATTTCCTGCATATTCTCTGACCGTAATGCCTTGAAACTGGAACTCAACCACCATAAAAAGTTCAGAAGCAAATCAAACACTTGGAAGCTAAAGACGATACTGCTCAAGAATCTAGGATCAACCAGGAAATCAAAGAAGAATTTAGACACTTCATGGAAACCAATGAGATTTAAAATACATCAATCCAAAACCTATGGGATACAGCAAAGGCAGTCCTAAGGGGGAAATACATACCCATCCAAGCCTCACTCAAAAAAATTGAAAAATCCCGAATACATGAACTCTTATTACATCTTAAAGAACTGGAAAATCAACAACAAATTAAACCAACCCCACACACAAGACGGGAAATAATTAAGATTAGAGCAGAGATCAATGAATTAGAAACAAGAGATACAGTAGAACAAACACATCAATGAAACTAGAAGCTGGTTCTTTGAAAGAATTAAGAAGTTCAATAAATCGTTGGCCAAGCTAATCCAAAAGAAAAGTGAGAAAACCCAAAATAATGAAATTATGAATGAAAGGGGAGAGATCACAACTAACCCCAAGGAAATAGAAACAATCATCAGAAATTACTATCAACAGTTATATGCCAATAAGTTTAACGATCTGGAAGATATGGATGCATTCCTGGAAACCTATAAAGTTCCAAGACTGAAACAGGAAGAAATTGCCAATCTGAATAAACCAATATCTAGTAAGGAGATTGAAGCAGTGCTCAAAAACCTCCCAAAAAACAAGAGCCCAGGACCTGACAGATTCCCTGGGGAATTCTACCAATCATTCAAAGAAGAAATAACACTTATTCTCCTGAAGCTGTTTGAAGAAATAGAAACAGAAGGAAAACTTCCAGACTCTATCTATGAAGCCAGCATTACTCTAATCCCCAAACCAGACAAAGACCCCATCAAAAAGGAGAACTTGGACCAATATCTCTGATGAATATGGATGTCAAGATTCTTAACAAGAGCATTGCTAATAGGATCCAACAATACATTAAAAAGATTATCCACCACGACCAGGTGGGATTTATCCCAGGGATGCAAGGGTAGTTCAACACTCACAAATCAATCAAGTGATAGAACAAATCAATAAGGGAAGAGAAAAGAACCACATGGTACTCTCAATTGATGCAGAAAAAGCATTTGACAAAATACAACATCGGTTCCTGATTAAAACTCTTCAAAGTATAGGGAGATGGAACATTCCTCAACCTTATAAAATCTGTCTTTGAAAACCCCAAAGTGAAAAAAAAAAAAAAAAAAAAACCCCAAAGTGAATATCACTCTCAACGGGAAAAACTGACAGCCTTCCCTCTGAGTTTAGGAACAAAACAAGGATGCCCACTCTCACCACTACTGTTCAACATAGTGTTAGAAGTCCTAGCAACAGCAATCAGACAACAGAAGGAAATAGAAGGTATTCAAATTGACAAAGAAGAGGTCAAACTCTCTCTTTGTCGATGACATGATATTCTATGTGGAATACCCAAAGGACTCTACCCCTAAACTACTAGAACTCATACAAACAATTCAGTAATGTGGCAGGATACAAAATCAATGCAAAGAAATCAGTTGCGTTCTTATACACTAACAGTGAAAATGTAGAAAGGGAAATCAGATAATCGATTCCATTTGCTATAGCGCCAAAAACTGTAAGATACCTAGGAATGAACCTAACCAAAGTAGTTAAGGATCTATACTCGAACTATAGAGTACTCCTGAAAGAAATTGAAGAAGACACAAAAAGTTGGAAGAGATTTCGATGCTCATGGATCGGAAGAATAAACATTGTTAAAATGTCTACACTGCCCAGAGCAATCTATACTTTCAATGCCATCCTGATCAAAATTCCACCAACATTTTTCAAAGCGTTGGAACAAAGAATTCTAAAATTTATATGGAAGCAAAAGAGACCCCGAATTGCTAGGGAATTGTTGAAGAAGAAAAACAAAGCTGGGGACATTACATTACTTGATTTCAGGCTTTATTACAAAGCTGTGATTACCAAGACAGCATGGTACTGGCACAAAAACAGAGAAATAGACCAATGGAACAGAGTGGAGAACCCACATATGGACCCACAAATCTATGGTCAAATCATCTTCAACAAAACAGGAAAAAATTTCCAGTGGAAAAAAGACAGTCTCTTCAATAAATGGTGCTGGGAAAATTGGACAGCTACATATAGAAGAATTAAACTAGACCATTCTCTTACACCACACACAAAGGCAAACTCGAAATGGATGAAAGACCTCAACGTGAGGCAAGAATCCATCAAAATCCTAGAGGAGAACATAAGCAGTAACCTGTTTGACATCAGCCACAGCAACTTTTTTCAAGTCAGGTCTCCAAATGCAAAGGAAAGAAAAGCGAAAATGAACTTTTTGGACTTCATCAAAATAAAAAGCTTCTGTACAGCAAAGGAAACAGTCAACAAAACAAAGAGGCAACCCACAGAATGGGAGATGATATTTGCAAATGACACTACAGACAAAGGGAACTTTGTATCCAAGATCTATAAAGAACTACTCAAACTCAACACCCAAAAAGAAGATGATCACATCAAAAAATGGGCAGGAGACATGAAGAGGCACTTCTCCATAGAAGCCATACAAATGGCTAACAGACACATGAAAAAATGTTCATCATCACTAGCTATCAGGGAAATTCAAATCAGAACCATACTGAAATACCACCTTACACCAGTCAGAATGGCCAAAATTAACAAGACAGGAAACAACAAGTGTTGGAGAGGCTGCGGTGGAAGGGGACCCCTCTTACACTGTTGGTGGGAATGCAAGTTGGTGTAGCCGCTTTGGAAAACAGTGTGGAGATTCCTTAAAAAACTAAAAATAGAGCTACCTTATGACCCTGCAATTGCACTAATGGGTATTTACCCCAAAGATACAGATGTAGTGATAAGAAGGGCCATGTGTACCCCAGTGTTCATTCCAGTGATGGGCACAATTGCCGAACTGTGGAAAGAGTCAAGGTGCCGTTCAGTAGATGAATGGATAAAGAAGATGTGGTACATATATACAATGGAATATTATGCCTCCATCAGAAAGGATGAATACCCAACTTTTGTAGCAACATGGACTGGATTGGAAGAGATTATGTTGAGTGAAATAAGCCAAATAGAGAAAGTCAAGTATCACATGGTTTCACTTACTTGTGGTGCACAGGGTGTAATATAGATGACAGTAGGAGAAAGAAAGGAAATGGGAAGTAGGGTAAATCAGGGAGGGAAACGAATCATAAGAGTCTTTGGACTCATAAACAAACTTAGGGTCTTGGAGAAGGGGGTTTGGGGGAGGGGTGAGCCTGGTGGTGGGTAGTGAGGGCACATATTGCATGGAGCACTGGGTGTGGGGCATAAGCAATGAATCTTGGAACACTGAAAATAAATAAATTAATTAAAAAAAATTAAGGGGATGGGTGCTTGGGTGGCTCAGAGCATTAAGCCTCTCCTTTGGTCTCAGTTATGATATCAGTGTCCTGGAATGGAGGTCTGCATTGGGCTCTCTGCTTAGCAGGGAGCCTGCTTCCTCCTTTCTCTGCCTGCCTCTCTGCCTACTTGTGATCTCTCTTCCAAATAAATAAATGAAATCTTAAAAAAAAAAAAAGATACTGAAAATCTCCTTTATTAATGGGTATTCTAGAATCATAGAAAAAAAATTAAGGTGAGGAAATCAATGTATGTCCCAATGTACAAAGGCCTAAAATCAGAGTTCTTACTGAATGTTTAGGATTCTATAAATTCTTCAGGAATTCCTTTCAAAAGAGTGTTGCCTAAGCATTACTATCAATTTTCTACGGAGGACTTTAGGAATTCTGATGGTCTGGAATATAATTCACCAATTTTCTTCAGTTCATGGTAGATTTATTTTCCTCTTCTTCCCACTATAACTCTAGTGTATTTACTTTGTTTTATTCCTTCTCCCTCTTTAAGGAGGGCTCAGCCCTCTTTGACAGAATGAAGTTATCTGAAAGAACCCTCTAATCAACACGCTGCATGCTTGTTGCAGTCCCCAGATAATTCACACAGGCTACCAGGAGAGTAATTTCTGTTTTCTCTGGTCAGGATTCTTTTTTTGAAACAGTGTTGACAGTCAAAATTGAACCACAAGAATGCTTTAAACAGCCTGGGTAATCTGAAGTGACTGTGTTCAAATAAGTGAAAGAAATATACATTTGCACTGCACCCAAGAAGTTTTCATCATGCACAGAGGCTCAGTGTCATTTATTTTGCTAACTACTGGATGTATCCATTGTGATCGCATCCTTTGTCCACCTCACTAATCTCCCTCAAACTCCTGTCCAGGTCTTCATTCAGAGTGAAGCTCACTAGACCACAAGTTGATGAGCTGCTAATTACTCTTTTATAAATGGACCTATTATTTATCTCATTGTAATATCATTAGTATGTGGGAGTGGCCCTATTACCTGAACATCCAGTGCATATACAGTTTAATTTTTGTCTAAAACATTTTGCAACTTGGTTGGGCTCCTACTGTGACTTTGGTCCATCCCCTCATGGTTACGGCCAGAAACGTAAATGTAATGTGTTTCTTATAATCTTGATTTGGAAAGTCAACTTAGCATAAAACTGAAAACATTCTCAGACACTCATATAACATTATTTGTACCCAGAGTTTAGAAGGCTTTCTTATAGATTTAAAATTGTAATGTATGTGTACTTTAAGGGAGGAAAGTTAATTTTCACTTTACCCTTCTGAGTTCTTAGCTGAGATCCCTCATGTAATAAAGGACAGATTAACAAAAGAAAAACAAACTGAAGTTTATTAACATGTATACTTCATGTATACATGGGAGACACCCAAGAAAGAAAAGTAACCCAAAGATATGACTTTAGAATTTAAGATTAAATACCCTCTTAATAGGGGGAGAGGGTGGGAATCTAGGCTTCTCAGGGTAGATTAAGTGGTTTTTAGAAAAGTTGAGTGAATTCTTGGAAGAATAGATGGGCTGGGCACTTGGGTGGTTCAATGGGTTGAGCATCTGACTTTTGCTTTGTGTTCAGATCACCATCTCAGGGTTGTAAGTTTGAGGCCTGTGTTGGGCTCTGCAGTGGATGTGGAGCCTACTTAGGATTCTTTCCCTCTCCTTCTGATTCTCCTGTCAAGGGGGAAGCAAGCTAGGAAGGAAGGAAGGAAGGAAGGAAGGAAGGAAGGAAGGAAGGAAGGAAGGAAGGAAGGGAAAGGAGGAAGGAAAAAGGCAGGCAAGAAAGAAAAAGAAAGGAAGGAAGGAAGGAAGGAAGGAAGGAAGGAAGGAAGGAAGGAAGAATAGTTGGGAGGTCTGGTAATTCGTGACACAGTCTATCTGGTGTCTGGGTGTGATGTCTTCTTCAGGTATTGTCTCTGGTGATTAGTGTCAGATCTATGACAGTTAAGTTTGTTTTGAAGGATTTGTCTTTAGATGGGTTAGGAAGTTCAGAGAGAGTGCTGTTTCTCAAGTGCCTATAGCACAAAATGATCAATATAAAAAAGAGGCATATTTTAGAGTAGCATATTCTGTTGTTCTTTAGCATATATATATATGTATATATATATACACACATTTAACAGCATCATACTAATATTTCATTTTGAATCATTAAGTTCTCTTATTCATACTTATCAGTTCCTATCAAACCAACTTAGATAAAATTAAAATGTGTGTTTGTCTTTTTTGATAATTTTTTGGGTATATTTTGTCCATGATCATCTTCCTCCTCCATATTAGACTCTAAAAGTACCTTCTTCCTGTGCTCAGGTTACCCATTAAAATGTACTATAATATTTTCTTTTCTCTGCAGCAGGACTCCTTAATCTGAATCAACATTTGTTCATTCTCCCTCATCATGATATGTGTGTGCAGTGTTGTATGCTGTATGATTTGGTTCACTATTTTCTATTATAATTATTATTACAATTCTTATTACAATTAATTAAGGCTGAAGTATGTTGAGGAAATATAATTAAAAACAAAACTTCTTGCCAAAATAGAAAATCTCTTCACAAAGGTGTTAGAGAAAGAGAACAGTTATATTATTGAATGAAAATTAAACCAGAATGTGGTGCATATCACAGTCATTTATAAAGAGATAAGACAGAAAGATACCTCATCCTTTTACTATAACTAAGTAGATACGCCCCATGGCATACATGTTCTTAAGATAAACAATGACTAGGGGTGCCTAGGTGGCTCAGAGGGTTAAGTCTCTGCCTTTAGCTCAGGTCATGATCTCAGGGTCCTGGGAGACCCTGAGTTCAAGGCCCACATGAGTTAAAGGCACTCCCTGCTCAGCGGGGAGCTTGCTTCCCCCTCTTTTTCCTGCCTGCCTCTCTGCCTATTTGTGATCTCTATCTCTGTCAAATAAATACATAAAACATTTTTTTTTAAAAAAAAGATCAACAATGACTAATCTGCCAGTAAGAAAGAAGACTAGACAATGTTTATCCCACATAGTTCATCCTAAATGTATCTAGCATTTGGGGTGACCATCTGTGCTAGTTAATGGGCTTTATCCAAAGGAAAAATAAGTTTCTTATGCCTTTGTGACAGGGAGTAGTTTTGGAGCAAGACATTGCAGGAACTAAGTGCCTGTAACTGGGAGATTGGAATATGGTCTTTTTTTATTACATTTCAAAGAGATAGTTCCTAGGTCCTTGAGAAAGAGGCTTATTTACCTTCTATTTTTTTTTTTAAGATTTTATTTATTTGACAGAGAGAAACACAGCCAGAGAGAGAACACAAGCAGGGGGAGTGAGAGAGGGAGAAGCAGGCAGGGAGCCCAATGTGGGACTCGATCCCGGGTCTCCGGGATCATGACCTGAGCCGAAGGCAGTTGCTTAACCAACTGAGCCACCCAGGCACCCTGCTTATTTACCTTTTAAAAGATTCATATATATTTTAAAAAGACAGAAAAAGAATTACAAGTGTAATTCTAAACCTAAAGCAAATGCTCTTAGAAAAGGGGTATACAGGAAATTTCTTTCCTTATTTCCAACAATGAGAGGTTTTTTTTTCCAATTTATATATACAAGTGATAATGACTAATAATAAATGTATAAGCTAAGTCCTTTAGAATATCTAATTTCTGATTTGCGACAAATGTAGACAGATACTTTTAAATTGAAGAACTGATAATTGAATGTTAAGAAAATGAAATTGTGATCTTTCAGCAACATGGGAACCTGGAAATTAGTATAAACAAGACTTCTACTCCTAACTAGAAATGATAAATAAAATTCAACAAATTTACTTTTCAAGGACACATCTACATTAAAACAAGGCAGTACTTGTGTATGTGCACACACACACATCCTTGAATTATGGTAGAAATACACTGACAATTTAAATTCAAAGTAATTAGATTGAATTCTGATGTTATGGTAGCTCAGCGGGCGTTGTATGAAATTTGGAATTTTCTTCTTCGAGTGAGTGTATGCTATCTAACTTCATCCACAAAGAACATATTCTAGAGAACATCGTTTCCCACTCAGTTATATTAAAATAGAAGAAAGGGCAAACAGGGAATTGAAATGCATGCTTTTTAGAAAAGACATAAAGAAGAACAAATTTTCACTTTATAGAGCAATTCTCATGTGTGGCATAATGTTTATTCAATGATTTTTCCATTTTTATCACCTGCAAGACTGAGGTCGCCTTATTTTAAAAGATTAGGATATAAAGGATAATACAATATCAGGAGACTAAGTATATCTATTGAAACCAGAAAGGGAAGCACAGAGAAGTGTGAAAAGGAAACTTTAAAAGTCATTTTCATTCTATGCCTTTTTTCCCCCGTAATGGGATTCATCCTTTACAAGAGTACTTTAGTTTGGCCTGTATGTCTGAATGGTATAAAAGTACTCCTAAATTCTAGGAGTTGCCATGATTGCTGTCTTGGTTTTTTAATTTTTCTGCTGTTCTGGAGTTATCCTAATGCTCTAGACCAAGTGTTTTTCCTGCTGGTGTAATAGTGCTATAGTCTGCAGTGGGTCTAGTCCAACTTCAGTGACTGCAAGGACAAAGGAAAAGATTATCTCTGACTATGAGGAATAGTAATAGAGCATGAGAAGGCCAGGATTTTGGAATCTGTGATGAGTAAAGGGTCAGGAGGGTTATGATATTATTTTGTTTCACTCTAAATGTGAAATGAAGAAAACCCATTCACATGGATTTATACCATTGTGCTGTCCAGTCCCGTACACAATGTGATCTAGAGGATCTTCATTTTCTTTTTTCTGAGAATCTCATGCTTGTTCACTATATAATAACATGAAGTTAATTGGTTCTAGTGATCAAGCAATCCCATGTAGGATAGATGCATGGCAGAATGTGGGAGAAAATTACTACAGAGGTTAAAGTCCTGCCTTATCAAAAAAGTCTTTAGGGATTCAGTGATTTGAATGGTTATCAGGACATTCCCTTAAAAGTAAAGAGTAAGTTATTGGGTTTCTTGGATTTGGGAAATTGTATGTACTATATTTGGGTATACTGCTCAAAACTCTTAGAGGGTATATGAAGATACTAGTTTTGAGTGAGGCTCCAAGACAGTGAGATCTGCATTAGTTCAGGACAGGAGAAAGTGGATTCCCCAGTTCAATCATAGAGAAGAAATTTGCCCTTCCTCTGCCCTTTTATTCTTTTCAGGCCTTCAGAATTTGATGATGCCCACCTCTACTCGTGAGAGCAATCTTCTTTACGTGGTCTACCGATTCAGTGATAGTCTTTTCGGGAACCTGGGTGGCTCAGTCCATTAAGCGTCCGCCTTCAGTTCAGGTCATGATCCCACGGTCCTGGGATGGAGTAACACATCGGCCTTCCTGCTCAGAAGAGAGTCTGCTTCTCCCTCTGCCTGGGCTCCCATTGCTTGTGCTCTCTCTCTCTGTCAAATAAATACAATCTTAAAAAAAAAGAAAAAAAAGTCTTTTCCAGATACACCATTATAGAAACACCCAGAAATAACATTTTACCAGCTATTTGGACATCACTTAGTTCAGTCAAATTGACACACAAAATGAACCATCACACCCTCTAACTTTGAATATAGAAGGGAATGTCCTATGACGTAATACTTAAGTCTTCTAATGGAAAAAGTAACAGATAAGCAATTTGGAATGAGTACTTTCTTTTCTTTTCTTCAAACCTGTGATACTTATATTACCTATATCTAGATATCCATACTTAAAATTCCTCTTGAAGGGATAGGACACAATGTGGTATTTGTGGCATATCATACAAATAAATCTTTACCTTCCATCCTGCCTGTATAGGAGGAAGCAGATTACTTCTTGTATAGTATAAATCAGTGATAGCCATACAAAGCAGATTTTCTTCATCTACTTTTCTGACAATTCACTTGTAAGTCAACAAATGAATTCTAGATAAAAAAAATATGCTTTACTTCTCCATTGCTTTCCTCCTAAGTTTTATTATTTAATTATACATTTATTGAATATTTTCTTTTATATGGAAAGCGATGGATAGATGCCATAAATTCTAATCAAATTAAAATTATGCTACAGTGTAATTAAACCAATTTGAAAATGGTTGCCTCTAGACAGCACTTTTGTGTAATGGGAGCAGTAATAAGTAAAAATTAAATATAAACTCCCCAAAAGAGATGAATTATAAGTATTTTAACAAAGCATTATTTTATTTTAGAGGGTCCTCATTAATAACCTAGCAAACAATATCATTGACAATTTATAAAAATGCTTTAGCAGATACTTAGGTAGAAATTATTAAGTGATTTATATGCAGCTGTGTGTGTGTACTATGCTAATTTCACAAGAGACCTGAATGTCTATGAAAAGAATGTCTTTATAATGTGAAACTCTGTCAGCTATTTGTATTATGAGCCTCTGAGCAGTGATCCATTTGTAGGGTACATAGATTAGGCTAGTATGCTAATGTATTTTCAAGCAAATGAGTGGTCAAATTCCCTGTTTGGCCACATCTTCCCCAAAGGGGGCACATTTTGTTTTATCTCCTGAAAAATCACTATCACTCACCACTCACAAGTACAAACAAGTATGTATATTTATCCCATAGTTTGTTTTTTACATATAATTTGCTACCTTGAAATTATTTTTGCTTTTTATCTTCCCAAATAAAATTTGATACATTTAACGTATTCACCGTTCCTTAATTTTTGTGCAGTTATCTGTATATGAACTGTTAGCTATTATCTATTAAGTATTTATTAAGTATATTTTGAATAAATTATTCAGGGAGAAAATGTGAAAGAACTGGATTATCTTATTTGCTCAATCCCCCAAATTCACAGAAAACAGCTTAAGAAATTTTTCCCATATTAACTGCCCAAAACAAATTTACCAACTTTGAGTAGCTTTCTAGAAGTAATTCATATGACCCTGACATGTACTCTGAGAAGTGTCACACCCTTGCTCTTATCCTCTCTCTGTTGCCCCTGCCCCTGCTCTCCATTCTCTTCCCCACTCACTTCTGCAAGGGACTGATCTCATGAATTTCTGATTTACTCTTCCTGTGTGTATATGCATGGATGTAGATACTTTCTCTTTGTTTGTACGAAAAGATACTTTCTCTTTGTTTGTACATCATACAGATCTTCCTTTGCATTTCTCTCCTTTCACTTAACACCCTAGCTTGGAAATCATTCCATGTCAGCTTATAAAAATATTCCTTTATTGTACAGCAGGACAGTACTCTATTATGAGGGTGCTTTCTCAACTATTCTTCTACATTTGAGCATTTAAGTTGTTTATAACATGTTGACACTATAGGCTTTACTGCTGTAAATAACTTTGTGCAGATGTGCTTTTATGTTTTTGAAGTTTCATCCTCATGGTAAATTTTTAGATGTTGGTCAGAAGCTAAGCCCATATGTATATTTATTAGATAATGAAAAATATCCCTTTATAAGGGTTTTCTAATTTATATTACCACCAGAAATGTGTGAGAGTTCTTTTTCCCAACTCACCCACAGTTTTAATCATTTTTATTTTTTAACCAATTTTAGAGATGAGAAATGACATCTCTTTGTAATTGAAATTTGCATTTATCTGTGTGATTAAACATCTTCTCATAGGTTTAAAGTTCATATATATATATATATATATATGAATTGTGTGTCACCTTTTTAACCTGTTTTTCTATCATGAACTCATTAAGT
Organism: Spilogale gracilis; assembly: GCA_004023965.1. Lineage (NCBI taxonomy): Eukaryota > Metazoa > Chordata > Mammalia > Carnivora > Mephitidae > Spilogale > Spilogale gracilis. The sequence continues at coordinate 42,296 of PITA01007826.1, read as the reverse complement.
TTTTAAAAAATGGTAACTTTACTGAGATATAAATTATATATCATACAAATCAGCCATTTAAAGTGTAAAATAGAAAAAAATTTATAAAGTATACAATAAAATGGGTTTTAGTATATTCATAAGGCTGTGTAAGCATTAGCATCGGCAATTTTAGAATATTCTTATCACCTCGGAAAGAAATCCTAAACCCATTAGTGTTATTCTCCATTTACCCTTGATTTCTAATCCCTGAAAGCCCTAGCCGACCACTAATATAATTTCTCTATATATAGATTTGCCTTTTCTAGATATTTCATGTAATTGGAATCATAGAATATGTATATTTTGTGATTTATTTCTTCTTTAATATAGTGTTTTCAAGGCTCATCTATGCTGGAACATGTACCAATACTTACTTTGTGTTGCCAAATAATATTCCATTGTATGGATAGATCACATCTCATTTATCCATTCATCAGTTGAAAGATGATTGAGCTGTTTCTACTTTTTCATTATTATGAATAATGCTGCTACAAACATGCATTACTATTTTTTGTGTGGATATATATTTTGATTTTTTTTTTTTTTAGGGGGGGGTGAGTGGTTAAATACCTGGCTGTGGAATTGCTGGATCGTATGAAAATTCAAAGTTTTTGAGAGCTGGTTTCCTCATTAAAAAACCCAGACTGTTTTCCAAAGTGATAGCCTCATTTGGAGGATTCCAGTTTCTCTACATCTTCACTGACGCATATTCTGTCTCTCTCTCTTTTTTATTATAGTCATCCCAATAGTTATGAAATGTTACCTCATCGTGTTTTTTATTCGCATTTCTTTTGCAACCAGTGATGTTGAACATCTTTTCATTTTGGCCATTTGCCTATCTTCTTTAAAGAAATGTCTTTTCAGATATTTTGCCCATTAAAAAATAAATTAAAAGATTTTGTTTTATTTTATTTTATTCTTTAGATTTTGTTATTTTAGAGAAGTTTTAGGTTCACAGCAAAATTGAGAGAAAAGTAGAAAGATTTCCCCTATATTCCCTGCCCCCACACATGCACAGCCTCCGTAGTAATCAACATCCGCCATAAGAGTGGGACACTTGTTTTTTTTTTTTTTTTAAAGATTTTATTTATTTATTTGTCAGAGAGAGAGATCACAAGTAAGCAGAGAGGCAGGCAGAGAGAGCACAGGAAACAGGCTTCCTGCTGAGCAGAGAGCTGGATGCGGGCCTCCATCCCAGGACCCTGAGATCATGACCTGAGTTAAAGGCAGAGGCTTTAACCCACTGAGCCACCCAGGCACCCAGAGTGGGACACTTGTAATCCACGAGGCTCATTGATTCATAGTATTCATCCAAAGTTTATAGTTACATTAGGATTCACTCTTGGTTTTGTACATACTGTGGGTTTGGACAAAGTATAATGACATTTACTCACAGTTGCGGTATCATATAGAATTAGTTTCGTTGTCCTAAAAATCCTCTGAGCTCTGACTATTTTCCCCTTCTTTCCTGCTAATCATTGGTAACCACTCAATTTTACCATATCCAGAATGTCCTGTAGTGAAACCATACAGTATGCAGCCTTCGCCTATTTGCTTCCTTCACTTGGTAATATACATTTTAGTTTCCTCCATGCCTTAAAATGGCTTGATAGCATTTCTTTTCAATACTGAATAATATTCCATAGTCTGGATCTTACAGTTTATCCATAAACTGCCTGAGGACATTTTGGTTGCATCCAAGGTATGACAGTAATGAATAAAGCTGAGCTAAACATCTGTGTGCAGGTTTTTCATGTGGGCATAAATTTTCAGCTCCTATGGTTAACTACCAAGGAGTAAAATTGCTGGATTGTATTGTAAAAATATGTTTAATTTTGTAAGAAATTGCCAAGCTGTCTTCCAAAGTGGTGACACAATTTTGCATTTCCAGCAGCCATGAGAGAGAGTTCCTGTTGCTCCATATGCTGGGCAGGATACATCAATGTTTGAAGAATAAAATATTTAATTACCAGTGTGGCTTCCTGTGGATGCTTATTTTCTAAAATTGAATGTCATTTCTAATTAATTTGCAAAAGTAATATAGTAATTTGGAAAAGGTTAGGTTTGTAGATTTTTTTCAGAAGTTATATGAATTACCAGATATTGTTTGTGCTACTGAGTAGAGCCCAAGAACACATTATGAGTCAATCTATATTCAAATTTAGAGCTTTTCCAAATATGAAATATTCATGTTGCGAACAAACATTCTTTGGGAAGACTAAGCTATTAATATATTATCTTTTTTAGATGGGCAATAAGACTTCCATGTCCCAGTAACTCTGTATATGACTTAATAGGTATAAATATATTAATGTGAAATTGAGTGATTGTGTACATGTTGGAGAATTCTAGCTGCATTATATAAACAAATTCAGTATGTGACCAGAAAGTCAAACTACCTTTTGCACTATGCCACTTATGCTATCATTCACAGCTTAACATTTTTATTAGTATTGGAATCTATGATTAATTTTCATCTATTTTTTCCTTGTCCACATACTCAAAATGATGTGGATTCCTTCATTTAATATCTTTTCCCATATGATATCTTAAGTTGATTTTCAATTTATTACATCGAAAAGACAAATTGAAAATGTGTGGCTTATGTCTGGAAACTTCTGATCCTTTCTGACATGAGTAAATTTATGTAGGTACATTTCCCCCAAAATTGAAGTATTTGAAATACCAGAGCTATTTACAAAGATAATTTTGAGAGCTTCCTCAAGACTTGAGCAAATAATACTCCTGGAGGATAAACGTATGTGTATTTCTCCAATTAGAGAACAATTAGGCTTGTTCGTTCATCGCTACAGAATGAAGAATGGTACTTTTATTTTTGTAAAGGAGGCAGTTTGGGGGCACCTGGGTGGCTCAGTTGGTTAAGCGACTGCCTTCGGCTTGGGTCATGATCCCGGAGATCCGGGATCGAGCCCCACATCGGGCTCCCTGCTCTGCAGGAAGTCTGCTTCTCCCTCTTTTACTCCCCCTGCTTGTGTTCCTTCTCTGACTATGTTTCTCTCTGTCAAATAAATAAAATCTTTAAAAAAAAAAAAAGGAGGCAGTTTGGTTTTCTGGGCACTGATTCTTATTGATGATTGAGCTTCAGCAAACAATCACCGGATTTAAAGTTTTTAAATCTGATAGACTTATAATTCTGCTGATAAGAAACTGTTGCATTGTAGCAGTTTGACCAAGTCCTTAACTTTTAGTCTGTCTTTTGGTAATTGGATATGGTGGTGTGAACATTAACTTTGATTAATTTAACTTCATCATTTAGCCATAATCATAGTTTCCAGAGAGTGGGTTTAAAATATAAGATTATACAGGAAATCAAGCTTAATATTTTTTATTTGTTAGCTAAAAATATTATCATATACTTCCTGGAGTTTTTCAAGGGATTACTGTAGTTGATGTTTTAATGGCACATTGGGAAATAAATGAGAGTGGCTACTATTATTATTCTAAATATAAAAATCATCATGGTAGTTTGTATATTTTTAAGTAGTGCTTTATAAAGAATTTGGCCCTTATGAAAAAACAGATTTCTAGATCAGTAAATACTTATACTTAGTAATGTATATGTAATATATATGAATATATATGAATATGTATGTAATATCTCTGTTTGTGTGCATGTGTGTGTCTGCATATAAAACCATGCCTATTTTTACCTTGTAGTAAGAATCTGGGTTGGTTTTTTTTTTTTTGGTGGAATAGAGGCATAGGTATAAAAAATGATTATAAATAGAAGTATACTATAAATAAATAAATACTCATTTACAGCTCATAGATAGCTTTTGGTTTTCCCCCCAATAGCCATCAAATTTATTGTCCAAATTTTAGTGATCAGACAGCCTTAGGGGGAGTTTAGCTCATGAGGAAGCTGAGCTCTTCCAGATGTGTGCCTGAAGTGTGCTTAGAGCAGACAAGTGTGTTTAACTATACTTCCTTAGGAAGTAGGTCTACAGAGAGTCTTTTGGCTGCGGAGAAGCCTGAGCTCTCCCATGTAAGACAGGCAATGTCTTTCCCTTTCCCTGAGGAGTCCACTGGGGCCAAGCTGGTCTGAGAGGTCTATCTGGTCAAAGCAAATCTCTTAGTCACTATCTTTCTGGCCCTGCTCAACCCTTTTAAATTGTTACTTTCCTTTGAGCTGAGTGAGGTACTGTCCTGGGGGATATTCAGAACTGTTTTCATTCCCTGGCTGGTGACCTTCCCAGTCTTTTGTAAGGTTCTCCTATTTTCCTCCCCATCTTCTGACCTCCTTCATTCTCCAGTCCTGTTTCAGATGAGCATCTCGACTTGATACATAAATAGGTGACATTTCAGCTTCAGATCTTTATTTCCTTTGTGCTGTGGCTGCTGGTCAAAGTGGCCACAAGCAGGAGTGCTGGAGCCGAGGGGTGGGTTTTAGACAATACAAATGGGTCTGACAGGAGATGAGCTCCCTGTCAGACCCATTTGTAATGTGCCATCCACCCATTATCCCTTTCCCCTCTTCCACCACATGCAAACATTGTAAAAAGACTAAACAAAATATAAGAAGAATGGATAAAATTCTGCATAAAATATGTTAAAAAGTTAAATATATAAACATATGTTAAATTATTATATTGCACACCTGAAACTAATGTAATGTTATATGTCAACTATATCTCCATTTAAGAATTATACAAAAATAGTTAAATGTAAAAGAAAGCATATTTATTAAGGTCTGTGAAAAAACTGGACATCTATGTTAACAGTATTTTTTTTTGCTCAGATTTAGGGGAGAATTTTTACTATCAACATAGCAGTATGAACAATAATAGAAAAAATGCAGATTTCAAAACAGCTTTTTTATAGGTATAGCAATCTCACGCACTTATCTCATATAATCCCTGTCACCTTTAAAAATAAAATAGCCAATTCTTTAACCAGCAAAAAAAAAAATGAGTTTATTTGGGAATACCAGAGGAACTGACATTTGAAACATGCATGTCTGAAGAATGAAGGGCGACAGATCCTTTAGAGAGGAAAGGAGGAGATTTGGAGAAGTTGGGTGGAGGAGAGCAGGAGTCAGGGCTTCTCTTTGGTGGAGTGATGACAATTTCTCCATTTCTCAGTGGCTGGGTCCTTACAGTTCAAAGGGGGAAAGTCTTCCTTCTTCCTGCAGGAGTAGGTAGAGGAAGCTTTGAGGAGTGGTAAAGGAGAACTTTCCTGAGTCCGTTTTGAGGAGGTTTCCTTTCTTCATTTTCACACTGACATATGTTATCTTCTGAGATACATCAGTGTGTTCTCATTTTAGATTTCCTAAGAGAAAGCCAAGGGCCAGAAAGGTCCTGAAAAGAAGTATCAACATCAAGCTAGAAGTGACTAGATTAACATTTTCCTCTAGGTTTTCTAAATTCATTGGTGTGAACTTTAACTTGCCAGGTCTTTCTCCATGAATGTAGAATATAGAAGGCTACTGCCTGGGACTTGATAAAGATGGGTTGAAATCTGGGCCCCATTTATCTAAATTTATCTAAATATGATTGAGGGATCTTAGGCTTTCAATCTTCTCATCACCCATAAGCAACTATACCCTAGAGCATGAAGTACATCCTGGCAAGCAGCTGGGCTAGAACATTCAGAATCCCTGAGAGCAGAGGATGGACCTGTTACTGTTTCTTGTTTTCAGACTAGTTCCATTCCCAGACACCAGGCCAATCATACCTGTTGACACAGAGTGCCACACCCACCAGGCAGACCTGATCTTTTTTTGATCATGGTGTCCACCCAGATGACATGCGAATGCCCTATGGCCCTGTTGTTTAGGAGCACAAACCAGTTTTCTCAGGAGATAACACCATTAACTAGATTCTTTAGTTCAAATTCTAACTTTGTCCAATTTCCAACTAATACTTTGTCTTAAATCTCTTATAGTCAAGCCCCAAAGGCTTAGATCAGTATTCATTTTAAATATTTAATTACACATCACTTCTCTGTATAATGCATTTTAATGAGATGTAGACATTTTGGTGTTCCTCACAAAACAAGTATAAATCACATTTTAAATGAATTTGTGAGGACCATTTGTTAATCTTCTCATAATGTTTGTTTTTGGCAAACCATCATATCAAAATTATATCCAAAAAGAACAAACTTGGTTTTCAGGTTAATTTTTAAATTTACATTTCAAAGTATCATGCTCTCCTTGGATACTGGTTCATGTGGCTGCCAGATGGCTGTGTTTAACTCCAAAGGCTTCATGCTTTTTGTTTAAAAGATATTCAGGCTTTCAGATTTTTTAAAGAGGGGACTTTATTTAAACTAGCCATCAGAAAACTATTTTGATAAAGGGCCAGACCGCAAATACTGCAGGCTTTGTGGGTCCTTAGGATTCTGTTATAACTGTTTTGAGATCTAACTCTACCATTGTTGCTGGAAGTAGCCACCAAATTGGTTGTGTGCCAATAAAATTTTACTTACAAAAACAGTGGTGGGCCAGATTTGGCAGGTTATTTGTTGGTCCCTGATTTAAACAGTTCTGCATATGGTGGAAAACTGACTTCACTAAGCGTTAGGCATAAGGTGACATACCTAAGAAACTACGTTTTAAAAATATCCTAGCAATTGGGACGCCTGGGTGGCTCAGTTGGTTGAGCGTCTGCCTTTGGCTCAGGTCATGATCTCAGGGTCTTGGGATCAGCAGGGAACCTGCCTTCCCTCTGACTGCCATTCCCCCTGCTTGTGCTTGCTCTCTCTTTGTCTGGCAAATAAATAAATAAACTCTATAAATTAATTAATCAATTAATTAATTAAAATATCTTAGGAGTAAATCAACCAATTCCTGTTTGAAATAATTATTTTCATCCTTATTATTTAAAATTATTTAAAAATCATATAATTTGGGGCGCCTGGGTGGCTCAGTTGGTTAAGCGACTGCCTTTGGCTCAGGTCATGATCCTGGAGAACCGGGATCAAGCCCCACGTCGGGCTTCCTGCTTCTCCCTCTCTTAGTCCCTCTGCTTGTGTTCCTTCTCTAGCTGTGTTTCTCTCTGTCAAATAAATAAATAAAATCTTTAAAAAAGTCATATAATTTGTTTAGGGATTTAGCAGTCACCATGAAATAATATAAATTTTTCATTCATGATGCTTTGAAGATTCGAGTCAGTTAGAGGATTTGTTCTCACACCTTCTGCCCAAAGGTAAAGGTACAGAATAGCACTCATTCCTCTCACCTGCTCCAAAGCATAGCACAGTATCAACTATGCATCTCAGGATGATTTAGAGGGAAGGAAACCCTCAGAAAAATGGTGAAGTAACTGAATTTTCAGTTTGATTCTGTCCACTTTTCCTTTCTCTCCTATGTCCCCATTTTTGGTGTATAAATCTTTCCTCCCAGGTACACATTCCATTGTGGAAACCAAACCCCCGCCATCCTGAGGCATTCTTCCAGTATCTGGGGAGCATCTCTTTCTATATTCCCTTTCTATGTTTTAAAACTTTCATTTGCAACATCAATTTGTTGAAGTGAGCTTTCCAACAGGGCGGTTAGTTATGAGCTAGTTATATAACTTATTTGCATTTTAATAAGGGACTCCTAGGCTTAAGTTTTAGTGCTTGATTGAATAAATCAGTCTTGTTCACTGGCTTTTATGGTACTACAAAAGAAGGATCTGCAGGTGCTTGCTCACAAACCATATACTTTTGCTAGTATACTATTTTATTTACACCTTATGACAGTCCAGTTAAACTGGATATTTGAAATCAAAACAATTCCCAGGATTCCCCTAACATTCCAGTTCACAGTTAGAGGACAGTGTAAGATATTAGTCTAAAAGTAATTTGTTTGTTTGTTTAATATTTTCTGGTCACTTCATAAATGTGTAAACTATTGGTCATTTGCTTGGAATTCTGTTTGTTCCACATTGATTTACTTTAGCTCCTAGAAAGGACCCTTTTCTTTTCATCAGAGTGTTGCCTAAAGAATATTTGAGATAGGGACAAGAAAAGAGACGAAGGATAGATGCGGTGGTTGGGCCTTCCAAGGAAACCCAGGAGAGGGTGCTGACATCAGTTCCTGTAACACTTGGACTTGGGCAGAACACTGAGGGAGTGAAACACAAGAGTAGGACACAGACGTCTGAACAGCTGTGATGGATAGAACAAGATTTCTGTACTTCATGTATCTACTTTTACATATGAAAAACTGATCTAGTCTAAAACTCAGAATCTGAGAATACAGTCAGACTCAGCACAGTGACAGTAGGCAGTGGTTATGGACTGGTCCTAAGCAGGGATCACCACACTAGCTACTTCCAGCTAAGGGCCGAAAATCATGCTAGAGAAGGATTTTGTAGACAACACCAGTATGTCACTATAGTTCTGAGTGCACACTATTAACATGCTGGAATGAGCAAAATCCTGAAGTCCTACATTGTATTACTTGATTCACATATATAGATGATTCTTAAATGTCCACTGACCACTTAAATCAAAATTATTGTGGTTCATGCTTAAAATGCATATTCTTGCACACTATCAAGACTTTCTGCATTAGAATCTATGCAGTTGTAGCTCATACAGCCTGTATTTAAACAATGCATGCCAAGTGACTCTTATGCATACTGAAGCTGGTAAATCATTGGAGATATAATATAATTACTGTCATTCTATTAGCAAGAGCTGGTGCCAGTATTTGAACACAGGACTGCCTATGGAAACAATCAAAAACTCGTGACATATGGATCTTCTTTAAATTGTATGTTGCTTAGATGGTGGATTACAAAACACTTAGTTGAATGTAAAAAAGAAGATCTTGAATTTCAAAGGATAATTTTAACTGAATTGTGTATTTTCTGTTTATGCTTCATGTCAGTGTGTTTTTTTATAACTAATTTTTTATAACTAATCCTTTTGCTGACCTGGCAAGTTTCAAGTTAAATCTTTCCAATCTAGTTAAATAGATTCTTAAAGAGGTCCAATTGACCAGGCACTCTTGAGCCTCTGACTAAGACATGCATTTCTCAGACTTATAAAAGCAGGTCAGAGATGGTAGCTACACTTGTGGTGAGCATTACACAAGGTACAGAGTTGTCGAATCACTATGTTGTACACCTGAAGCTAATGTAACATTGTGTGTCAACTATAGATTAACAAAAAATATGTGAAAATATTTAAAAAAAAAGTTAAAGTAGGCCAGAAGTTGAGCCTCCAATGTATATAAATCCATGGACAACAAAGCTTTTCATCTACGTTTACCATTCTTAGTATTTGATGTAGAGAGGAGACCTATAATGCTTTGGAAAGACATGGAGTTAGTCTTGGAGTTAGCTCCTTGATGCATATGCCAAACTCAGCCACATCTGACAGAAGAATGTTGGTGGCAACAGATACTTCCTTGCCTTGATTGGTTAGAATGACAAGTGATGGTTGCAGTTTTTGGCTAGAAAATGGACAGGCTTAGGATGCCTAAGTGGCTCAGTCAGTTAAGTGCCTGCCTTCAGCTCAGGTCATGATCTCAGGGTGGAGTCCCACATGAGGCTCCCTCCTCAGTGGGGAGCCTGCTTCTCCCTCTCTCTCTGCCCTTGCTTGTGTTCCCTCTCTTGCTGTGTCTTTTTCTGTAAAATAAATAAAACATTTTAAAATAAATAAATACATATATAAACAAAATCTTAAAAAAGAGAGAGAGAAAGAAAATGGATAAATAAGCTCTATCACCTCTGATCTTTTATGTTGGTAATGGACAAATGACTTTGGGCAAAAAATTTATCATGTGCACATGATACAGGAGAGATGCTATTTATAAACTTGGGTTTAGACTCTAATAATATAAGGTTGGAGGCACTTAATTGGCAGTTCATTCTATAGACAAAAGGACGTATGTTCATACCCCCAAATCACCTCCCACTTTGCAGAAGGCAGAGGGTTCAGAGAAGGGAATAATTTCCTTTATGAATGGCCTTGTGACTAGTTCACAGATGAACCATAATTACGGAAGACTACAGTTTTCAGAATATGATTTTTTTTAACCTTCCCTAGCTTAAATAGAATAGTTAATGCTTTTCTGAGGGTAAGTAATCTGTGATAACATCTAGATGGCTTGCATCCATTTTGTTTGCTTTCTAGTTTAGGGGGCTAGCAAGGAAATAGTCGGTTTATTCAATATCACCTTTTTTGTTGACAACATGAAGACTTAAATAGGGAGAGAAGAGTTCTTTGGTTAAGCCTAATAATCACTGACTGCAATGTAAACTCAAATTGAAAAGATCTAACAAAAACAGGAAACAGTTCTTTAGTGTTAGTAACCATCAAATATGCAGAGCTGTGTTCATGTAAATGCTAATTATAGAAGTCAGCCCTTCCATAATCACTAAAGGAAGATAGCTAGGACAGATCATTTTGATGAAGTAGATATTTTGAAAACTAATCCATTTGTTTCCCCCTTCTTTTCTTAATAATTGCATATTTTATTAAAACACTAAATATTAAGCATTAAATATCTAATATTTAAACTGCATTTCATTAAATCTATATCTAAAACTGTGCTCCTTACTTGTTAGTAAGTATTCTTGTCGGGACATCTGCCTATCACTCTGGTCCAAATACAAAGCAATATTAGACCAAACATGATACATGAAACTTAAAAGGTGGATAAACAAATCAAGATAAATATCTCAATAGACCAGAAACTGGAAAATATATGAAAACTGTAAAGTACTACAGCCACAGACTCTTCTTTAATCTATGATAGGAAGAAGCTGCCTTCTCAAGTATGGAACATTATAGAAATACAAAAGTAATCGCTTATTTTTTAAGACTTCTCTTCATAAGTAGGAGAGGCTCCTGTAGAATAAGAATGCCTTCTTGTCCACAGACCCGAGCAGGCTTCCTTCCTGAAATGGAGTTCAGGCTCCCAGGTTGAAAGAGCAGCTGGTGTAGCTTCAGGACAATAGTCTGGGCCAACATACCTACTGGCTCAAATACTGGCTTCTTCCTTCATCCAATATCCAGGGCTGGCCACATAATTTGCAAAGCCTGGTATGAAATGAAAATGTGTACTCCTTGTTTCAAACACAGGAAAAGTTAAATGCAGTGGAATAAAAACCTTTTCCTTTTATCTGTGGTCTCTCTTTCGACTTACTATTTTTTGCTGTTCAGTGTCCTAATTAAAGAAAAGTTTAAAAAGTTAAAAATTTAAATTACACTTTCATAATTCATCTTTACATTGTGCAGTGCCAATTTAAAATGCAAATGTAAAAGCATTTAAGTCCCACACAGAATTACCAAAGTTGCACAGTCATGTTTAATAGTATATACTGCATATGTATCTTATTATCAACTGTGGAAATGCTGCACAAAACTGACTCTACTGCTATATCGAAGTACTAATATGCACAGGACTTGCCCACAATCCCTGGTGGTAAGGAAGGACTGAAAGGGAACGATCATGAGTTCCTGACCTTTCCTCTCCTGCTGTGTCTTCATGGTCAGCTCAAACACTTGGCTGATACAGAGAAGTGATACCCCACTAAGAAAAGGGTGAGTGGGTTCCTTATTGCTCTGGTCCTCAGAGCTCCTGGATCTTCCTTCTGCTTTGAGAAAAGCTCTGGTTGGAGCAGAGGGTGTGGCCTCTCAAGGCCATTGTCAGCAGGTCTGCTCCCACAGAACACATTGACCTTGTGCTCATGTTGCATTTTCTGGAACTCGCACTCACTTTGGACTCTTGAGCATCTCAAAAGCTACATGAGAATGGGGCACAGGGAGCAGGATGCCTTCTCACACAGCCTCCGTCATCCCTTCAGATCTTCCTGACAGTATGCTGGTTGGAAGATAAAATTACTAAGAACTTTAAGACTGGGACAGCAGAGCATTAAGTCCAGGGCAGGGCACTTCTGAGTGAGCGGACGTGTACGACCTGACCCACTTGCCCCAAAAGCACACCCTGCCACTGCAACTTGGAGACAGGTGCACGTTCTTGCACTTTCAGCAAAAGGCCTGGTCTGGACAGTGAGCCTCTGGAGACAGTGTGGAGGACACTGCAAGACAGTTAATAGGAGGGGAAGGAGGGCTGGGCATTAGGATCAGTGTGCAGCCTGGGAACTAAAATTCCAGTTATGTGAGAGAACCAAATACAGTAATAGGCTATAAATTCATTTACTGTAGAAGATGAAAATAATTGTGAAAATGTAAAATTAAATTGAAATAATTATATTTAGGCCAACAGAAAATAGATAAATAATTCTGCGGATATGCAGAAATAATTAGACAAAGAAAGAAAAGAGTAGATAGATACAAAACCCCAAATAATTGGAAATAACCAAAATGCAAGATGAAATCATTTTTAAAAAACTCAGCTATGACATGAGAAAACACTAAGCTATTAATACTACAAGCACAAATTAGTGGATAGGATTATAATACTGAGAAATACACTAGATTGAAGCATTGCATTTATAAATGCACATTTATGTATATAAACATGTCCAAAATATTCACAGAATTTACCATACTAATTAAGACTAGTTGTTATATGTACATGGTATCTCCAGTTAAGTTTTGACAGTTTTAACTCTCAATGAGACTGAACCCAAGTCATTGTGTAAAATAGAAATTCCCTAGCAAAGTATGGAATAAGTTGGAATAATTGCTTCTACAAAACTCAAAATCTCCTTTTTGACATTTGACATCCTGCAACGGATGATTTTCTAGCATATTTGGAAGAATAGTCTGACTTTGTTCGGCCTTTGCAGCTTGAACTCTAAGGCTCCACATCATTTATTTCCTTATTTGATCATATAAGGAAAATATAAACATAACCAAACTACCCCTGGAGGGGCAGATTTTCCACATACTGTCCCAGCAGTCTTCCTCAGGTAACGTATAAACCCACTCCATTATATGATTATTTTCTAGATTTCAGCTGGACCTTTTAACAGAGCTCTAATTTTAATTCATTTCATCCTCTTCTATTACTTTCCCTAATACATCAAGGGACTTCTGATTTACTTGTGCTCTATGAATATGTGAATTAGGAAACAGGTCAGATTCTGAGCATTATTGAAAAGTGTTCTCTTATGTGTGAATGCACAGGCATTGGGAGAGAGGTGGCGGCAGAGATGCTACCCAGTGAAGAGGAATAACTTTTACATGAATAAAACCAATGAGGTATTAAAATATGTGCCACTACAATGATCAAATTCAATGGAATTATTAAATATTAAAGAAAACATTTGTGCTCAGACCATAGCACCAAATACAAAATAAAATACACCTCTGAAAATCTAAGACTCTAGTAAAATGAATGCAATTTCTCAACTGAATTGGATAAAAAATACTCAATATTGTTGTTATCATATTTAATTTCCATGCTTAAAATCATCTTAATAATATAGAAGGTGTTTTATGGAGGATGTCATTTTTAATATGATATTTGATTTTCCAACTAGCTTAATATTCATATTTAGCTGAATACTGGGTGGTGGTTGTTCTCATTGTGGTGCATATGTATTTCACTCTGTATATGTAGATATATATTTACCAAAACATTTGGTAGATGTAGACACATATAGCAAGCATTCTTGATACCCCTTTTTTCTTTACTCCTTTCATCAATCACCAAAACCTGATAGTTTTTGTCTTCACAAATGTTTCTCAAGTTTCTATATCCACTTATGACTCCCTTTCACAATCCACAATTACTGCACACCAGAACTACTAGAAGTCTCCACATCAGTTGCTGATGGTGTGAAAACTACCTGGCTGATGAACTGCAGGCTGTGAGAGAAGAACTTAGAACTGAACAGAAACCAAAACCTGTGAAACATCCCATGAGTCACAAAACAGGCAGAACGCCCCAAACCAGGACAGGCAAGACACGTTAAGCACACTCTTTTGTATCCCCATATATGAATGATAAGACCTCCGCTGAACCAACCTAACAGTAAGTTGGCATGAGGTCTTGAACACAAGACCTGTCAAAGCCCTGCTAGACCATCTGAGGACTAACTGTGCCTTCCAAGTTCTCTCAGTTGACTTTCCCAACTGTCCTCTTCAGAGAAGCTCATGGCTCACTGGGCTACTTCCTATCTCATGAAACAAGGTAATAAAATTAACTGTATTTTGTTTCTAGTATGTCCCTGCTGGTTTTGCTTCAGTGGGCTCAAACAACTGGCAATGAAACAAAATTTGGCAAGATCCTCTATCAACCAGAACCCTTGATGTGGTAATAGTTTGTGCATTTTAGAGTTTTTGAGTCTTTATTCCCCAAGGCCACTATGATTGTGTCAGAAGTAGTTATGGTTAACTGAACTATAGATACAAACTAAAGTGATAGAGAGATTGGCTAACAATTACTGAACATGTGACATATGCCAAATTCTGTCCTGGAGACTTTGCAGATATCATACATTTAAAAATAAAAGATTTAAGTAATTTATTTAGAGAGAGTGCACAAGCCCAGAGAGGGGCAGAAGGAAGGGAAGAAAGCAAGACTCTAAGCTGAGCGCCCAGCCAACACGAGGCTCCATCTCACCACCCGAGATCAAGACCTGAGCTGAAACTAAGAGTCAGATGCTCAACTGAGCCACCCAGGTGCCCTGCAGATGTGATACCATTTACTCTTCACAATGACCTTGTGAGGCAGATGACCTTGTTTTACAGAAAAAGTAAACTGAGGCACAGAGGAGTTAAGTAGCCTGCTAGAAGTCGTAAATTATTTTGTCTTTTGACAAAAGAAAGGCACACAAGTATGCATAATACCCGTGAGCATGGGCATTGCAGCTTTACACACTGGCCTTTCTCCACCTCCTGGCAGAGTAGTCATTATTTATACGAATTTTTCATTCATGGCAGAAAGAAGGACACTAAAAGGAGCACAGAGCTCTTATTTTTTGTTTGTTTGTTTGGTTTTTGTTTTTGTTTTTAAAAGATAGTCATATTTCTACTCTGAAAACATCCTGAGACACGAAGTATCATAGAGGAACAGACACAGAGACATGGGTCGCTGGATGAATTGCTGAAAGTCATTTTTTTCTTTTCTTTTTGTCTCTGTATTACATATCTAATTGCCTAAACAAGTATTTTAAAGAATCTCTCTTGGGAGGGATTGAATACTTAAAAATAGTAAATAATCACTACACTTTAATCTCAGCTGTTGAAAATCACATGCAAATTCTAGATGTTAAATGTATTATATGAAGTCTCTTTTGATCCCTTATTCCCTGTTTTCCCTTTCATTTTTCTTCTTTCCAATCACCTTTTAAATAAAACTTTTATTTTTCTCTTATGTACACTTTTCTATCAATTGTACTACTCTTTGCTTTTAACCAGAGAATATCATGAAAAATGGAATTTCGTGAATATCCTTTATTTCTAGTTGTAAATTAGATTTCATTTTGTGTTTTTAAAACTATTTTGATAATTATTTCTGAAGGAGATGCATAACACATTGCACCCTTTCTTGAAATTAGTATGAAAAGCAAATTAGCTGATCTTCTGCAGAACATGTATGCGTCTATGCGGTAGGCATGGTAATCCAGACATATATTTTCATTTATTTGTTCTTGAGTAAAAATTGTCAATAGAATGAGGAATGTAAGATTAACAAGAGTATGAAGTATACTCAAATTAGAAAAATATATAAAAAGAACATGATTTCTTCTCTTGAATTTATATATGTCCTGGTTTCAAGCATTCAGTCCTTTATAGATTCAAGGTTATAGCTTGGGGACTGTGCCTGCCCATTGCAGAGAGCTAATTTATTTTTCCCCAGAAATGGATTTCATTTTCCTTTGTGCATCATCAGCACATTTTTAAAGTTCTGATGGTAAATTTTATAGTGGCAATGTGCAATAGAATTTCATTTAATTTTGGGTTCCCAGGTTGACTAACAATGCTAGTGGGGGTTTTGTTATTATTTTATTTTCAAAAATGCATTACTATTTGAAAATAGAAAATATCCAAAACATCAGCTTGTTTCAGGGGAATGGAGTTGGAGAAAGTGGAAAAGAAAGTAGAAAATAGTAGTTTAAAGTTGTTATTTTGTTTTTCTCATTTCTGAATCATAGAGTGTCTGTAGATGTTTGGATAAATAGTGAGATAAAATTCGAGTATTAAGTCTCCATATTTTATAAGTAAATCAGACCAAGTTATTTCCTTTAAGTTTTTCCTTTGTTCCTTTACTAAAGGAACTCTATGTACTATCTTGTTTTCCAAGGTTTGGGGAGTGTTTTTTTTAGTGTGATTTTTATACCCCTAAATTAATAGGATTCAAATTCAACAACTATGACAAAAAAGAAACCAAGAATACTCTTTCCTCTGAAAAATAATACAGAAGAAAGTAAGAAGAAACATATGGTACAGTGAAATCAAATTGCCCTCCACTGATGAACCAAAAATTTGTCTCCATTCCAAGTAATAAAATCACATTATATACTTTTATTTTCAAAACAAAGTATAGAGACTGATTCCTGTTGTGGGAATTCAAGACCCAGAAAAACGAAGGAGCTTGATTAGTTCTATATTTATAGACAGCCAAGTATGTCATATGAATTAATAGCTAAAGGAGCCTGCTGCTTGCAGTATTGATTGTGTCATTTTACCAAGGTTTGTACAATGAACACTTTTTAAGTTATAACTTGAGATTGATGTATTTCCTATACAAGAAATCTTGTTTATAGGATGATGAATAAATGTTTACTGAGAGAAAGAATATGAATTTTCACCCATTGATTTAGTATATTATCCAGTGTTCAGGAAGTAGATATTCTTTCAATAAGAACAAAAGTGGGGAATCCTTACAAGTTCAGTAAGATATTCAAATCTATGGTTCTAGGGGATGACGTGAAAACCCAAAGAGTAGAACCTTGTTCTATTCTCTGGAACCCATGACTATATTAAATTGTCTGGAACCCATGACTATATTAAATTGTAACATTAAATTAAGTGTATGTACCTTGGTACAGGGAGACTATCTTGAATCACTCACGTAGGCCTAGTACAGTCACATAAATCCTTAGAAGCGGAAAAGGCAAACAGAAATGTTGCATGAGAAGGACTCTGTTTCTCTGTTGCTGTCTTTGAAGATGGGATCAAGGACTGTGGTGGCCTCTAGAACCTGGGAACAACAGCTCTCAGTTTATGGCTAGATAATAGGGATCATAGCTCTATAACCACAGGAAACTGAATTCTGCCAGTAACCTAAATAGGTAAGAAACGGATTTTCCTATGTGACCTCCGGAAGGGAATCTAGGCTTCTGAGGCCTTGATTTTAGCCTGGTATTGAATTTCTCATCTATAGCATTGTAAGATATAATTTGTGTTGTTTTAAGCCACTAAGTTTGTGGGTTTCGTTACTGCAGCAATAGAAAACTAATACACTGGGAGATAGATATTTAACAGACATGAGGTGGGAAAGGGGAGAAGGTAAAAAGTAGAAAAACAGAATTCATAATCATTTTGTGTCTGGTATAACTGATATCAAGCTAAATACAATCACTCATCAATTAAATGATGGGTAAGTTATTTGGGAATAGACAGATCTTGTGTTAACACTCAAGCCCAGCTACTTAGTTATTCATTAATTTTCTATATGCTTAAAGTCATAATTGTCCTTCAGTGTGCACATTATATAGAAAGACTTTCATTTGGATAAAATTAGGAAACACCTAGTGACCTTTCAAGTTGTAATGATTTTTTTTTTACTCAATCATGGATTAGCCTTAGCCTGCTTCCAGGGAAGATTGACTCCAGGCCCAAGAAAACATGTCATGCTGGGGGTAAGATAGAGAATGATTTGATTGTAAAGTTAAGGATATTTCACTGGCCTTACTGTGCCCTTCATTTCATGTGAGTCAAACAATATCTGGACCAAAGACAAGCTGTATTATAAAGAATTTTAGCAAGTTTTTAAAAAGAAATGCTATTACAATATCCTCTAAAGCCCTCAAATACTAGTTCTATTTTCCAGTTTTAAGCAGCAGTGCTAGGTGCTGGTTGAGGTTGGCAGGAAATGGTATGGAGGAGGGGGATGAAGACCATTAGAGAGGAAGATAGAACATGTGCTTGTAACTTAAATTCTTTGTTTTAGGAGGTCCAGTCTCATCCTTGTGAGCTGCTGTTATTTGATGGTATTCAGGATGTCCCATTAACAAACCTAAATTCAGGATTTACTAGAAAACATAGCACCTCAATCAAAACTTCAAAAATGATACTGCATACATTATTCAGTTTTTATGTCTATAGCCTTCTCCTAAGAAGGCAGCTTTTGTAGCAAGGCCTAGAAAATGATTTGTCTGGAACCATCCATCTAACATGCTTGCAAAACAAAAAAAAATAACAAAAATTAAAAAGGAAAGAAAGAAATACAAAGAAGCAATTATAAAATACAACTTCATACTAAGGTCTGAAAGTTTGGTACACTATCAGGTTAATGATAATTATATTTTAGTTAAACTTTTATTTCATATTTCATATGAAAAGTAGGTCCTAGGAGATAATTTATTTTCTGCTAAGATAAATTCAGTTCAGTGAATATTAACCCTTCATTGTGCAGACATAGTATTTGACCAGAAATTTAAGAATTAAAATTGTATGTAGGCAGCTAAAAAATTTTTTTATTAACTGAAGTCCATACTTTATTCAAATTGACTTAGTGTGTATTGTTTTGTTTTAATACAAGTATAAACATACTCAATGTTATATTAATTCCAGGTATATAATGATTCAACAATTTTATTCATTTCTTGGTGCTCATCAAGATAAGCATACTCTTTTTTTAAGGTTCTTTTTAAATTCCAGTTAGCATAAAATATATTAGTTTCAGGTATACAATATAGGGATTCAACACTTCCATATATCACCCCATGTTCATCAGGACAAGTGCATTCCTTAATTCCCATCACCAATTTCACACATCCCCTCCACCAATCTCACCTCTGGTAACCATCAGTATGTTCTCTATAGTTAAGTCTGTTTCTCTCTCTCTTTCTCTTTTTTTTCCCCTTTGCTCATTTGTTTTCTTTTTTAAATTCCACCTATTAGTGAAATCATATGGTAATTTGTCTTTCTCTGTCTGTCTTACAGCACTTAACATAATACTGTCTAGCTCCATCCATGTCATTGCAAATGGTAAGAATTCATTTTTTATTGTGGCTGAGTAATATTCCCTTGTATATATGTGTGTATGTATGTATATATGTATGTATGTATACACACCACATCTTCTTTATCCACTCATCAGAACGTGGACATTTGAACAGTTTCTGTAATTTGGCTATTGTAAATAATGTCGTCATAAACATTGGGGCAACACCTGATGTTTCTTGTGTTGTTGATTTAGCCATTCAGATGCGTATGAGGTGATATGTCATTGTAGTTTTGATTTGCATTTCCCTGATAATAAGTGATGTTAAGCATCCTTTCATATGTCTGTTGGCCATCTGGATGTCTTCTTTGAAGAAATGTTCTTTCAGGTCTTCTGTTCATTTTTTAAATTCTTCATTTTTTGGCTGTTGACTTTCTTCAGTTCTTTATATATTTTGGATACTAACCATTAATTGGATATGTCATTTGAAAATATCTTCTCCCATCCTATAGTTACCTTTTAGTTTTGATTGTTTCCTTTGTTGTGGAGAAGATTTTTATTTTTATGTAGTCCCAATAGTTTATTTTTGTTTTGGTTTCCCTTACCTCATGAAACGTATCTAGAAATAAGTTCATACATCAATGTCAGAAAAGTTACTGTGTGTGTTTTCCTCTAGGAGTTTTATGGTTTCAGGTCTCACATTTAGGTCTTTAATCCATTTTGAATTTATTTTTGTGTATGGTGTAAGAATGTGGTCCAGTTTCACTCTTTACTGTGTAGCTGTTTCATTTGTCCAATGCCATTTGTTAAACAGTTTTTTTTCCCAAGATTAATTGACCTTATAATAGTGAGTTCATTTCTGGTTTTTCTATTCTGTTGATCTCTGTGTCTATTTTTGTGCCAGCACCATGCTTTTTTGAACATTACAGTTTTGTAATATAACTTGAAGTCCAGAATTGTGATGCCTCCAGCTTTTCTTTTCTTTTTCAAGATTGCTTTGTCTAGGGGTGCCTGGATGACTCAGCCATTAGGCGTCTGCCTTTGGCTCAAGTCACGATCTTGGAGTCCCAGGATGGAGCCCTGCATCTGGCTCCTTGCTCAGCAGGAAGCCTGCTTCTCCCTTTCTCACTCCCTCTTCTTGTGTTGCCTCTCTCACTGTGTTTCTCTCTGTCAAATAAATAAATAAAAATCTTTAAATAAAAAAAAGATTGCTTTGTTTTGTCCAGGTCATTTGTGATTCCATACAAATTTTAGGCTAGTTTATTCTAGCCCTGTGAAAAATGCTATTGGTATTTTGATAGGGATTCCATTAAATGTGTAGATTGCTTTGGGTAGTATAGATGTTTTAACATTATTTATTTCTCTGATTCATGAGCATGGAAGCTGTTTCCATTTATGTCATCTTTATTGCCTTTCATCATTGTTTTATAATTTTTAGAGTATAGGTCTTTCACCTCTGGTTACATTTATCTTTAGGTATCTTACTGATTTGGGTACAATTGTAAATAGGATTTATTCCTTAATTTCTCTTTCTGCTGCTTTGTTATCAGTGCATAGAAATGCAACACATTTCTATTCACTGGTCTTGTATCCTATGACTTCACTGAATTCATTTATCAGTTCTAGCAGTTGTTAGTGGAGTCTTTCAGGTTTTCTGTATATAATATCATGTCATCTGCAAATAGTGAAAGTTTGATTTCTTCCTTGCTGATTTGGATGCTTTTTATTTCTTTTTCTTTCTAGTCCTGTGGCTAGGACTTCCAGGTCTATGCTGAGTAAAAGTGGTGAGAGTAGACATCCCTGTCTTGTTCCTGTCAAGCTGAACAGCTTCCTGAAAAGCTGTCAGTTTTTCCTCATTGAGGATGATATTAGCTGTGGGTTTTTCACGTATGGCCTTTACTATGTTGAGGTATGTTCCCTATAAACCTACTGTGTTGAGCAGTTTTATCATGAATGGATGTTTTACTTTGACAAATGCTTTTTCAGCATCTATTGAAGTGATTATATGGTTTTTATCCTTTCTCTTTTTGATGTGGTGTATCATACGAATTGATTTGTGAATATTGAACTACACTTGCATCCTGGGAATAAATTTATCTTGATTGCAGTGAATGATTTTTTTAAATGTATTGTTGGATTTGGACTGCTAGTATTTTGTTGATGATTTTTACATCTGTACTCATCAGAGATAAATGGCCTGTAGTTCTCTTTTTTGTGTGTGGTGTCTTTATTTGGTTTTGGTATCAGGGTAATGCTGGCTTCATAGGATGAATTGGAAGTTTTCCTTTTCTATTTTTTGGAATAGTTTGAAAAAAAATAGATATTAAGTCTTTAAATATTTGGTAGAATTTGCCCAAGAAGTCATCTGGTCTTAGGTGTTTGTTTGTTGGAAGTTTTCTCATTACTGATTTGGTTTTTTTTGCTGGTTATCCATTGGTTCAAATTTTCTATTTCTTCCTGGTTCAGTTTTGGTAATTTGTATGTTTCTAGGATTTATCCATTTCTTCTAGGTTGTCCAATTTTTTTACATATAGTTTTTCTCTTTATATCTCCTTCTATTCTGAATGATAGTTTTGTTGGATAAAACATTTTTGGCTGCAGACTTTTCCCATTCTGCACTTTGAATATATCATGCCACTGTCTTCTGGTTTGACAAGGTTCTGTTAAGAAATCTCCAGCAAGCCTTATTTATGAGTTTTCCCTTGTACATTACTGATGTTTCCCTTGCTGCCTTTAGGATTTTTTTTCCTTCTCTCTATATTTTGAAAATTTAAGAATGATATATCTTGGTGTGGACCTGCCTTTGTTGATTTTGATGGGAGTTCTCTGTGCTTCCTGGATCTAGATGTCTGTTTCCTTCTCCAGGTTAGGGAAGTTTTCAGTTATTACTTATTCAGATAATTGTTCTGGCCCCTTTTCTCTCTCCTCTTCTTCTGGGACTCCTGTAATATGAATGTTATTTTGTTTGGCAGAGTCACAGAATTCCCTAAGTCTATTCTTGTGTTGCATAGTTCTTTCTCTCTTTTAGCAGCTCATAGCTTTCCATTGCTTTGTCTTCTACGTCACTAATTAATTCCTCCACCTGTTCCAGTCCCTTATTCGTTGCATTAAGCATATTTTAATCTTATTTATTGTATTATTCATCTCTGATTAATATTTTTAATTATTTTATCTCTGTGGTAAGATGTCTCTGATCCCTTATTTTCTCAAGCCCAGTGAATATCCTTTTGACCTTTGCTTTGAATGCTCCACCAAGCATGTTACTTACATCTCTTTTGCTTAGATCTCTGGCAATGGCCTTATCTTTTTCTTTCACTTGAGATAAATTTCTCCATCTTGGCATTTTGTGTATGAGTCTGTCTTCTTCTGTATGCTAGAAATGCCAATGATGTCTTCTGCTAATAAAATGGCCTTATGAAGAAGAGATCATATTGTAGCCAGGGTCTGGTGCTTCAGGAGTGTCTCCAGTATATGCTGCTTATGTTCAGCTGTGTGTTTTGGCTGCTCTATCCTTCAGGCCAGTCATGTGCAGAGGCTCTCATTGCCTGCTGTGGGCAGTGTTTGGACCCTAACCTGAATGTGGCTAGTTTTACCTAAGTGTGCTCTAATCTGCTGGTGAAAGGAAACCTGTCACCACCTCTACCAGAAGTGAGGCCCTGAAAAACTCTTGGGCCAGGGACATGTAAGTAGGGTTGCTGGTCCTTCTGGGAGAGGGTTCTGCCACTATGGGACTGATGTAAGCATTTGTGAGAACGGGCAATTCCACTAGGTCACTGGGAAGTGGAGTTTAGTGTAGGCAAGTTAGGCAGCCAGTGTCCATTTTGTGCTGTTTTCTGCAAGTAGCTCTGTGTTTATGTTGAGGGGCAGGGGAGGAAAATGGTGCCAGCAAGCTTCTTTGTTCCCTGAGAGGTGTGTCTGTGAATTTGGCCTCTCAGAAACAATCTCAAAGAAGAGTAATATTTTTCCCACTGTGTGCCCTTGGCATTTTTCAGATCTCTGTTTCCATGCCATCTGCCCCCCTCTTGTTTGCTTGACTTTTCACCAACAGCAATGCAGTGGCTTCCAAGCTCTATCCTAGCCAAGCCTGCTGACCTTAAAACTCCAGGCTTTTAAACCCCACTGGTTGCAAGAACTCATAAAATTCTGCATCTCTCACTTTCTGAGCCACTGGCTATGGGGAAGTCTCTGTGCATTCTCCTGTGTGTTCTATTCTCTTTCACCCTTCTCTGTGACCATGGCTCCCTCCCCTATACAACAGCCAGATCCATTTCTCCTCTAAATCATGTATCCACACTTCATACCTTCTTCAGTGTGGCCTCCTCTTTCTGTGTTGTTGTAGAGTTTCTTCTGTTTGTCTTCAGGTCAATTTCTGGGATATTTATGATGGGATGAAGTGAGCCTAGAGTCCTTCTACTCTAATGCCATCTTCTTCCCTCTGCCAAGATAAGCATACTCTTAATCCCCATTATCCATTTCACCCATCCTCTACCCACCTCCCTTCTGGAACCGCCAGTTTGTTCTTTGTATTTAAGAGTCTTAAATTCCATATCTGAGTAAAGAAAAAAATTCCACATATGACTGAAATCATATCATATTTGTCTTTTGCTGACTGACCAATTTTACTTAACATTATACCCTCTAGGTTCATTCCTGTTCCTGCAATGGCAGGATTTCATTCTTTTTCATGACTGAGTAATATTTCATTTTATATACATACCCCATCTTCAAAATGTGGTATAGGTTTCAGCATTCTGATGTATTCATTATAGCATTCTGAATGCCCCATAATGAAGTTTTCCTTTGTAATTATTTGATTTTCAATGAAACTCTCCAAATAGCACTTTGAAGTAATGTATATAACTAAGCTATCATCACCCTGTGAGTTGAACCAAACACTGAACAGCTTGCTTGCACATGAAACTTTTTATTAGAGCTATCGTTAAAAGAATGTATTATTTTTTTGAATACATGATTTTCCTGATCTGACAGAATTTGAAGACACTTTTTTTAGGACCAGTAGTATACAGCTTGATCTTATGTTCACATAAATTAGAAATAGTAATGAACACAATATTTTTATTTGAATACAAAAACATTCCAGCATAGAGTTCAAGTACTGAAATTTAGATATGGCTGAATAAATGTTAGAAAAGACATCATGAAAGCCAGCATAGTTCTTAGAGAGAGGGGTCAAATCAATGAGCATATACTAAGACCACTGACACATGCATCATTCATGATGATACTATGTAAGAAAATTTTTTTTGCTTTTTTTAGCCAACTATTTTCATCCTTTTAATTAGTAGAAAACTGATATTGTGAACCAGTACTTTCACAGAAGAAGAAAATGATTTTTTTGTCGTTGTTGTTTATTCTGGATAGTCTAGAAAACCTAGATCCTTTTGAGCAGTGCAGAATTTTTACTGACTCTTAGAACTTCATTGAATGTGTAATGTCAGTAATAATGCAAAGAAATAAATTTAATATAGAAGCACAAAATATGAAACTAAGCAAACAACTTGCATGGTCATGCTATAAGGTACTGTGGAGGGGTTAAAATAAAAACATGTGATGCCTGGTAACTCCTATTGGGTTTTAGAGAAGAAAGCTAACATGCACAAAGATAAATATACTACAAATAGCAAAAAGAGTATATTTTTTAAAAGATTATTTATTTATTTATTTGACAGAAACACAGCGAAAGAGGGAACACAAGTGAGAGAGGGGAGTGAGAAAGGGAGAAGCAGGCTTCCTGCCGAGCGGGGAGCCTGATGTGGGGCTCAATACCAGGTCTCCCAGATCATGATCTGAGCCAAAGGCAGTCGCTTAACCAACTGAGCCACCCAGGAGCCCCTAGAATATGCTATTTTCATTTGAGACAGAATCATTTAAAATACTATTAATAAATTAAAACTTTTTTTATTTAGACAGTCAATTCAAAAACTCATTTGAGAACAGTGTGTTCCATACCCAAATAACCTGTCAGTTTCCTGACAAAAATTTGCCACCAGTCAGGATTACAATGAGTAGTGGCAGGTAGCCTCAAGGACTTTTTAAATTTCTTTTTTGTTTAAGTACCTGCTGTAGGACTCAATTTTTGCTTATGAAAATGCATGTAAGTTAATATCATTATGGAGATGATAGCATGCTGTCATTCTTATCATAACACTTGACTGTACATACAATTTCAGCTATATCCGATTTCTGCATGGTATATTACCATTACCTAACTTCATACTTTGTTCATATTTCAGTAGTTTTTCCTTAATGTCCATTTTCCTTCCAGCATCCCATCTACTATAGCAAATTATGTGTAATTTTCATATCTCCTTCGGCTCCTCTTGACTATGACAGTTTCTCAGATTTTGTTTGTTTGTTTTTGATGGCTTTGACAGTTTTGATGACTGCTGGGAAGTATTTTGTAGAATGTCTCTCAATTTGGATTTGTATGATATTTTTTTCATGATTAGATCAGAGTTATGGGTATTTGAGAGGCACTCCATATCAGTGAAGTGCCATTTTCATCTCATCATATCAAAGATACATGCCACCAGTATGACTTAACACTGTCAAGGGAGTATTTGCCAGGTTCTTAAATGTGAAGTGTTTTTTTCATCCTTTCTCTGCTTTACCAAAGGCATTGTCAGTGTCACTATTGTGGCCCTGTGTGTCCTCCTCCTTGGGGCTGAACTCTATGCCACTAAAGTGTGACCTTCCCAGTCACAGTGAATTGCCTGGCCTGCACTGCCATCCGGTTGTGTGGGGCCCATTGTCTGTTATTCACTTATAACTGGGGATATCTGCACTGGCCACACTAATGGTTGGCCACCTGGACACTGCTCTGACGTTGCACTTGAGGCAGTCACATGAGTAACACATCTGTTTGTTGAGTTGTAGATATGGAAACAGTTTTTATGAGCCATTTGATTTAGGTGTTTTCTTGTGCTGTGTAAGAAGAGTACTTTATGAGCATGACAGCAGCCACCTTGGCCTAATAAATGCTTTTAGCAAGCAGAATACAAGGTGAATTTTCAGCATTCATAATCTTATTCAGAAAATAGCACTTTTGAAATTAAATATTCAAGGAGCTTTTAACCTCAAGGGTTTGTTTTTTCCCTTGCCTTGTTTTTTGTTTTGTTTCCATTTCATCATGATAAAATTCAGGTACAGAATTATTTTGTATTGAGTTTTAAATGGTGAAATGTGGGGTTATTTTGCTCACTGTAAAATATATATATTTACATATGTTAATATACATAATAGTATATGTATATTAATCTCTAGATGTTATTAAGTATATAAATTTCCACGTATTTTGTCCATAAATATTCATTGGAAGAGAGAAAGAGAAAGATTTGTCTACAAATGCTATCTAGAAAAGCATAGTTGGGACAAGGCTCAGCAGAATAATCCTTGTCAGTAAAACTCAAAATGTTTGCTTATTAAGACTGGAAGTTTTGCTCTCAGCACTAATTTCAAATCACCATCTATTGCTGGATTTCTGCATTGTCTTAACCACAGCAAATGCTTTCTCCTCTTCTCAGCTTCTTTGTGTGTAAAACACAGTGACTACTCACAAGGCTGCTGAGAAAATGAGACAAGATAGTCTGTGTAAAGCAGTGAACAGTGCCTGAAATAGACTCTGGCAAGGTTAGTTATTACTGTTAATTAGTGTTTTTATTCTTGATCAATATTTTGCTGCAAGGAAGTGCTTCTAACTCCTTAAGACCCTCTTCTACCTTTGGTCCTTTGTGGAAGAAGTTCATGGAGTGGAAGATAACTGATGTTTAATGCTGAGAGTAGCAATAACCCTCTAACATCTCAGTCTCCGAATTCAGCCAAGCTTCCTTTCTGATCATAGGTGGCAAAACCCTTTCATCTCTAGACACACTCAGTTAGTGAGGGGTGTGCTGGGCACAGGGATCCTGGAACTCAGGAGAAGCTGTTTCTGTTTTGGGGAAACCTTTTGCTTCAAGAAGGGGAAACACCTCTTGAAGCTAAGAGGCTGCTGGTGCTCTTTACAAGTTTTCCTAGAATAAAACAAACTGCCTCTAGTAGCTTTTAAATGCTGAATTGCTAACTCTTTCCTTACATAGTTTCTTAGAAGCCAGATGGGGTTCTGTAATTCTATCTACCAGAAGTTCTAAATAATTATATTTGGTCTGAAAGTGTTTTCAAGTCTTCAGTCTTTTCTCTACCTGTGTTTCTAGATTTGCTTTTTCCAATATTGAAAAAGAGGAACTGAAATTGTCCTCTATTGGCCAAATGTTGAAAATGTGTGAAGTACATAGAATTTGCTTTGGGGTATTTTCTAAAATTTTGCTCATATTTTTATCCTTACCTATCCTGTATCTAATCCCCAACTGACCTTGTTATCAGCTAGATATGTACTGATTCCCACTTTGATGCCACATTGTAATTCCCATTTCAGTAGTGTCTGTAATGCCAAAGTAATGCACTCTTAATGGTGACACGAGAAAAATAAGGGGCAATGGTTAATGGGAGGAGACTCTTTCTAACACACCTCTAATTCTATAGTGTGAGCAATTAGCCTGCCTAACTACTCTGACCCTCAGCCCTTCCGTGAAGGATAAGGCATCACAGCTCCTAGCTGGAGTAGTGCACAGCAGCAGAGACAAGCTGAATGTGAATGCTGACACATGTTTGTGTGCCTCTGTGCAGGTCTCTCTCTCTCTCTTTTTTTTTTAAAGATTTTCTTAATTATTTTGAGAGAGAGACAGAAAGGGCACAAGCAGGGGGAGAGGCAGAAAGAAAGGGAGAAGAAGACTCCCACTGAGCAGGGAGCCTGGCATGAGGCTCAATCCCAGGATCTGGAAATAATGACCTGAGCTGAAGGCAGACGTTTAACCATCTGAACCACCCAGGTGCCCCTCTGTGTAGGTCTCTTGAACTCAGTTTCAGTATCTGAAAAACTGGCATGAAAATTTTTTTCTAGAATATGTTGTAAGGATTTAACTGTGAATATATAGATGACATATCACAGTATCAGCAAAATATACCAGAATGGAACTATCTGGCAAAGATTATCATCATTTTGCCTTAAAGATGAGAAAATTGTAGTCCAGAAACTTTTGGAAGACTTGCCTAAGTTATGCAATGAGTTTATTGGGGAAAAAATTGACTACAATTTAGGTATACTCACTTCTGGGGCAATAATAATCCACTGACAATAAGAAGTCTTAAAAATGAATTAGAAAGGTATAACATGTTCTAGTTGTCCAGAGGTATTATAATACATTGTTAGAATTAGCATATTCAAAGAAGAACTAATTTGATGAATATATTGAAGATAGTTTTACAAATTTATTTACTAATTTTTCAGCCTGTCAATTACAAATCTTTTTTTTCTTTTCATACAGGATAGAATTAGTAATAATAGAATAATTATAACTGACTTCTGATGCAAAATTTTTCTCAGATGCTCTAGATACTTTATTCATATTACCTTAATGGTAAAATCTCACAAAAGGAAAATAAATAATAAATATAGAAGAAATGACTTACAGAAAATAATAGAAAACTTTTATAACCCTGAAGTAAATCCTGTGGGTTTGTTTTATAGTTGGTGTTTTGTTTTGAGGTCTTTCCTATTCTGCTCACATCGTTCTTTCTTCCCCTCTTGGTACACCTTGTGTTTCCCAACCTTGGTTAGGCTTTAGTTTCTTTGTTTATTTTTCTTGTTTATAAAGGCTCTACTTTAAGACCAATAATATGCATTATTTCTAATGATTAAAAAAAACTGCCTCTTTCTGGTGTTCTTTTGGAATGTGTGCATTTTACAAAATTTGGTACCACCAAATATAGCCTTCAGTTTATTAAAAGCATCTTAGCTTAGGGATCAGAAATATTTAGCAGTGCAATATTATCTACAAAGCCTGCCCTACAGCCAAGTATTAGCTCATTGCCGATCCTGTTACCTCCTGCTTTGTGTTTGGAAAACTACCTCAAAATCCACTTAAAAAAAAAAATTATTTATTTATCTATTTATCTATCTATCTATTTATTTATTTATATATTTGAGAGAGAGACAGAGAGCATTAGAAGGCCGAAGTCATAGGGAGAAACAGACTCCCCGCTGTGCAGGAAAGCCTGATGATCCCAGTACTCCAGGATCATGACCTGAACTGAAGGCAGTTGCTTAACCAACTAAGCCACCCAGGTGCCCTCAGAATCCACTTTCATTAGCTTCATCATCTTCATTGTCATCATCATCATCATTTTGGTATATCATGCTACATTTCGAAGAGAATAATTTTTTAAATCACAATTTTCTTTATTCATTTTCTGTTGCTATTGAGGTTTTTGTTTTTTGGGAGGAAGATGAGTGACTTCTATATCTCATATTAGAATATATAGAACTTTCTAGATCTGTCTCTATATTTCTCAAAGTACCAATAAAAGTATGCTTTTTGTTCCTGTAGTTTCGAAATTTTTTCCTTAATTTGTCTTTTAGGTATCTTTTCAACCATTCCAAC
Organism: Spilogale gracilis; assembly: GCA_004023965.1. Lineage (NCBI taxonomy): Eukaryota > Metazoa > Chordata > Mammalia > Carnivora > Mephitidae > Spilogale > Spilogale gracilis. Next base: position 12,731 of record PITA01007826.1, on the reverse strand, counting down.
TTTTTTCCTGTAGTTTTTTTTTTTTTTTTTTTTTTTTTTTTAAGGTTGCTTTCCAGCAAAAATATCTTCTACTCCTCTGATTTTATTATTATTTTTCTTCTTTCTTTAAATAGTACTCCAGGTTTGCTTTAGGAATATAGTATATTCTTGAATCTTTCCAATACACAAATTTGAATTTGAAAGGGGCTTAAACTGCTTTTCCATTTCTAACTGATGAGAATAACTTGGGAATATTCAACTGGAATAATAGCCTATCCCCGTGTAAGTCAGATGGGCTTGATGATTAATTTGAGGAAGGAAGATAAAGTAGACTGTACAGTTGGGGAATGGCTCTGGAGTAGAATAAATGAGGCAGTGAATAAGCACTAATGAAGGGATTGATGAGGGGGCAAAGGGTTTTGGTGTGAGTAGATGACCGCCCTTGCAAATGGCATCAACCCACACTTAACCCACACTTTTCTGGGAAGTGGAGTCTGCTTTGACAGTCTTTAGTCTGTGTCTAACAGTTGGAGGATGTCACAGTTTGAAACATGCATGGCTGCATATTTTTACCCAAATATTTCAAATTCTAATGGAGAGCTCAGTAGAATCCCTCTTGTCAGGGCAAGCAAATTTCAGGAAACTGGAAGAATATGATTCATTTACATATGTATGTATTTTTAAGTTTATTTGTTTTCACGCCAAGAATTTAAATTTCCAACTGTGGTTTTCTAAGTTACGAGTTTCAGTGTAGTATTTTCACATTAGATACTACATAATATTTTTATGTCGTGTAGCTTTTAGAAATATCATCTCTAGAATTAAGTGACCATTCCCGTGCACTTTCTGTGATAGCCTTGTAAATGTCGTGGAAAGAGAGAACTCTATGTCACTCATGTACTGTACAGTACAGTACTATAAATCTCATTAACTTGAAACAATATGCATTTGTTTGGTCAAGGTCTGAGAGTCACTGATTTGGGCTAGGCTTCACTAATTAGTTCCTCTTGTTCTGGTGTGGATCACCATGTAGTTGTCTGGTCGTCAGTAGGGGTAAGGGGGAGAACAGACTTCCTGCATGTCATCTACCAGACTAGGCTGGCTGTGATCTTGCAGTACGGACAGGTGCTACCACTCCCAACTCAAAAAGCCTTTCAGACCTCTGCTTAGTCACATTTGCTAACAGTCCCTTGGCCAAAGAAAAGCCTGTGGCTAAACTCAGAATTAAAAAAATATATACCACCTTTTGGGAGGAGGAACTGTGAAGTCCCAGTGAAAAGGATATAAACACAGGGAGGGCCCTCACTGCAGTCTGTCATGAACTTACTATAACAGCATGAACCTACTGTTGATGAGTTACAGTTTTTCAAATGTTTTGACCTCCCATTTGTAGCTAGAAATGTCTTTTGTATGATAATTTAGTACCTGTATCTCCAAAGGTCCATTTTGCTATTTCTTCCTGTATATGTAGATCTGTGTGTGTGTGTGTGTGTGTGTGTGTGTGTATACAAAATTAAGACTGTTTTAAATGAGGCATGCATGGCAGGCTGTGGGAAATGCCAGGGAGATCAGCATGAAAGTTTTAGGTTATGTACTGTCAAAGAACAAACAGTTTGTAGAAGAAGGATTAGAGCACAGTCTGGGATTTGTCTTGGTAATTGGTAGATTGGTGATTCTCTAAAAATTTTGAAGAACATTAAGTATGTTGGTTTCTTTTTTCTTGCCTTAAATTGTATACATTTTAAGTTGTTTAATTTAAGAATAAACTGCCCAGGCCTTGCAGCTGTCATGCTCTGGAAACAATGTTGTCAATGAATCAAGCTCATGGTTTCTCTTTTTTAGCTATAAGTTTTCTAGACCTGCCTTGCTGTCCCATCTAATTGTTGAAATCTGAAAGCTAAGGGAAAGTTTAGGTTAAATAGTAAAAGAATGCCATTCATTCCAGATAGTTTTTCTATTTTAGGTCTACATCTAACCTGGACACATTGAAGCCTCCATGCTTAAGAATCTGGCAGCGCTTAAAAAAAAAAAAATAAGAAAGAATATGGCAGCTCTTTCTTTTATTTATACATTAAAAATGTTAATTTGTTCTCATGAGGTCAAAATTTGCTGTTCTGTGACCAAGCAAATCAGGCACCATTAATAAATATGTGATAACACCTTATAATACTATGCTCACTTGAGTGTGTCAATCTATAGAGCTTTTAAATCATTTATAAGTGAGATTAAAATACCCCAAAGTAATTTTCATTAGAAAACAAAATTAAAATATTTCAAATTTTCACAGAAGAATTGTTAAAGTCACTGATAATGAGTGTTCTTTTCATTGTTAGTTTTGTCAGGAATGTTAAAATTTTGAATGAAACATGGTGGGACACAGCTTTGCTTTCTGACATCCCCTGGGTCATCCAGAATCCTGCTAATTATGAAATGGGGACAGAAAACTGTTTGTGACATTTTTCTATCAGGCATATTTTTAAATATTTTATAAATGGCTTATTACATATGAATTCTGAATTCTTTATATCAAATTCTCTTCCTTTTTAGCCAAATTTTCTACCTTTGAAGGTGGTTACAGTTTCTGCAGTAAATATTCAACTTTATTTTAGTTTCAGTATCTTTAAAAGATTTTTTTCCAATTACGGGAAAGTATTTTTAGTTTTGTGTTTTTAAAGTCCGAACTAGAATGCAAAGTTTATAGATTTCATGCAAGAGAATTTAATATCAAATAAATTTTTCATAAAAATTCAAAATTGTAGACTCACTTATATTTCAATATACAGTACAGCATTGTTTAATTTACTTTTTTATTTAATCAGATTTATATATGAATATAGTTTAAAGTGTGAAATGGTTCCCTCAGCCTATTTCCTGCTGCACAGGTGCAACTTCTTTCAGCTATATTGGCTGATTCTTTTGAGATCGCTCCATATCTCTAAATAACATGCTTATATTGCTATTTCTTGATTATTTATTAATAGGCTTTATTTATTGGCTTCCTACTGTGAAACATGAAAATTTAGCTTTCTTTCATTTTCCGGCCTCTATCACACATGTGCACACTTTTGAGCTCTCATCCTCTTGAAATAGTATATCACAATTTTGATTAAATGAATATTCATGTCTCTCATATTATAACTAAATGAAAGCATTCAGAGCTCAGTCATGCACTATACAAGGGTGCTTTATCTTTCCTTCCAGGATTTTGTTTTCTCTTGTGTTAATAATGGCCTATTTTTGTTTATTGAGTGTGGCTTTTTTTTTTTTTTTGGTACCTGACACTAAGTCGTGATTCCAGTCATATATTGCATCTCTAAATATTTTCAGGAATCTTACATATATTGTACCAATTTTATCTTTTTTGAGAAATCTCTTCCAGGGGCTCCTGGGTAACTCAGGCAGTTGAGTGTTTGCCTCTTGGTCTTGGCTCAGGTCATGATCTCATGGCTCCGTGATTAGCGGGGAGTCTGCTTCACGTTCTTTCCCTCTCTCTCTGCCCCTTCCCCTGCTTGCAGGTGCTCATGAACATGCTCTTTCTCTCTCTTTCTCAAATAAATACATAATCTTAAAAAAAAGAAAAGAAAAGAAAAGAAAAGAAAAGAAAAGAAAAGAAAAGAAAAGAAAAGAAAATAAATCTCTCCCAGAGATTTCTGACCAAATCCCACCAACAGGAAGGATTGAGGGTGCTGGCTTCTAACTTCATAATTATTAAAGGGCTTTCCAGTGGGAACCCCCAAGAGCTTGCTTTGATGGGGTCCCTGTGGATGAATGCCTGACTCAGGGCAAAGAAAGCAAAATAGCTTATGACTCAGGACTTTTGGGGCATTAACTGCCCATGCAAAAATGACAGGGCATGGAATACATGTCACATATTGACTAGACGTGGGCCATGCAGGAAATAAGAACCATTAGTCCTTATTTCCAAGAGGATATTGGAATCCAAATCTTCAGTATTGCACCTTGTATATTGTGGTGTTGGCATGGAGAGATTTTGTTTAATTTTAATTTTAAATTATATTTTACTTGACCTATTTATTAAAAAGTAACAGAAGAAGCAGATCTGAGAGAGATTCTACCCTTTCTCTGACTCCCTGTAGGACTGTTCACAACTGGCAGCTGTTTTCTCCCATTCCACACTAATCTTAGGTAGTCAGAAGAAGGACTGATGGGGCCTTTGCCCTCCCTGTCTTATCTTTGTCCACATTACACTGTCTACATTACAGAGACGATTGGAGACTGACTGACTGCCACTGACTCTGTAAGATTGTGTGTATAAGCACAACTGAATTCCGTTTCATTTCCAAGACCATATTAAAACTTCCTTACTGGGATTAGCCCTTTTCCCTATTCTCACTGTAGGGATTCTTTCACCCTTCTAGAAAGGCCACTTCGGTAAGATTTCTTGAATGTTGTGCTGCCTTACTTGATCTTCTAATTTTCTGATCTTTTTCTAATTTCCAAGCTTGCCTTTGACTCTATATTTTGCGTGAGTTGCTCACATTTTATCTTCCCACTCTTCAATTTATTGTTTCACTTACGCTTTATAATTAAATTCTGTGAACTCCTTTTATAATCCAAGGGGACTTTTAAACTGGTCAGTTTCTGTAAAAAGAAAAATGTTAAAAACTCTGAGTGGAGAGTCTGGGTTCTAGATATTTATAACACATCATTAATAATGTTATGTTTTGATGTTTCTATTGGCCTTGTGAAAGAGAATATCCATGTCATGGGAAAAAGTTATCGGGCAGGAGTTCAGTAGTGTTCAAGAGTAGTAGGGCAACATATCTTCAATTTACTCTTAAATGGTTCCAGAAAAAAAGGGGGATTCTTTTTCTTGCTGCCCTTAAAATTTTCATTGAATTGAAATTATTTCAAAGAAATTGCACACAGCAAATGTTTTCACCTTCTAGCAAATAATGGTTTAAAAGGGACAGAGATCTGAAATAAAAATTTGATTTGTTGGGGTTGTGCTCTAAGAATTAAATTGCTATAGAGTAGAAAGAATGGACTCCTAGTAGAACTTGCTGGAAATTGTAGTTTCTCATGCATGTGTTTATTTCATGATTTATTTTAAAAAAAAAAAGGAGATAGGAGTAAATATAACTCTCTTCTGTCACAGTCGGTTGGTTATAAAAGTTGGAGTTAATCACCTCTAATTTGACAAATGCTCCAGATTTTCTCTTTGAAAATGTATGGGAAGCTTCAGTCTCCACTATCTCTTAGCACAGAGTAGACACAAATAAATGTTTGTTGAATAAATGAATATTAAATGCAATGTCCCTCGCACAGTAGCCTGGCCCCCCTAATTGTTAAATAATGGTAGACACTACTCTTACCTTTTTTAAAAGATAGAGAGAATGTACATATATAATGGACTATTATTTAGACATAAAAAATAAAGAAATCTTGCCATTTCCAGGAACATGAATGAAACTAGAGGGAATTATACAAAGTGAAATTACCTAGACAGAGAAAGACCAGATACTATGTGGTGTTACTTATATATGGAATCTTAAAAAATTATACTCAGTGAAACAGGGAGTAGAATGGTGATTGTCAGAGGCTGGGGCTGGGGAAAAGCAAGAGAAGTTGGTCAAAGGGTACAAAGTTGTAAGATGAATAAGTTTTGTGGCTCTAAGGGATAGCATGGTGGCTATACGTAATTGTACTGCATTCTATATATGAAATCTGCTAAGACAGTAGAGGTTAATTATGCCCTTTACATACACATAATGGTAATTATGTGAGATTATGGATATGTTAATGAACTTGATTTTTGTAATCAATTCACAATGTATGGATATATCAAACCACACTGTACATCTTAAATATATACAATTTTATTTGTCAGTTATGCATTAATAAAGTGGGGAGAAAGACAATGTTAAAATATCCAAACTATTAGCAAATATGCTGTATAATGAAGTGCTCATTTGGATTAACAAATTTGATTTAGTACATTAAGACATTTGTTTTTTTTTGTTTTGGGGGGCTTTTAAGTTTTTATTTTAATTCTAGTTAGTTAACATGTGGTGTTATATTAGTTTCAGGTGCACAATATAGTCGTTCAGCACTTCCATAGATCACCCTGTGCTTATCTCCACTAGAGCACTCCTTCATCCCCATCACCTATTTAATCCATCTTCTATCCACCTCCTGTCTGGTGACCATCTGTGTGTTCTCTAGAGTTCAGAGTCTGGTTTTTGGATTGCCTCTCTCTTTCCCTTTTTTTCCCCTCTGCTAGATTGTTTTGTTTCTTAAATTACACATGTGAGTGAAATCATATGGTACTTGTCTTTCTTTGATTTATTTTACCTTAACATTCTACTCTCTAGCTCTGTTTGTGCCATTGCAAATTGCAAGGTTTCATTTTTCATGGCTGAATACTATTCCATTATCTATATATCTATGCCACATGTATGTGTGTATAGATATAGATATAGATATAAACATATTTATGTGCCACATCTTTATCCATTCATCTATCAAAGGACACTTGGGCTACTTCCGTATCTTGGCTATTAAAAAATTCTACTATAAATGTAGAGGTGCATGTTTCCCTTTGAATTATTATTTTTGTATTTTTTGAGTAAATACCTAATAGTGTGACTACTAGATTGTATGGTATTTCTATTTTTAACTTTTTGAGGAACCTCCATACTGTTTTCCATAATGGTTGTACCAGTTTATATTCCCACCAACCATACACAAGGGTTCCCATTTCTTTACATCCTCACCAATACCTGTTGTTTCTTGTGTTGTTGATTTTAGCCATTTTAACTGGTGTGAGGTGAAATCTCATTGTGGTTTTGATTTGTATTTCCCTGATGTGAGTGATATTGAGTATCCTTTCATGTGTGTGTTGGCCATTTGTTTGTCTTCTTTGGAAAAATGTCTATTCATGTTTTCTGTCCATTTTTAAAATTATATTATTTATATTTTGGGTGTTGATTGTTATAAGTTCTTTATATATTTTGGATATGAACCATTTATCAGGTATGTCATTTGCAAGTATCTTCTCCCATTCAGTAGGCTTTCTGATAGTTTTACTGATCACTTCCTTCACCAGGCAGAAGCTTTTAATTTTGATATAGTTCCGATAGTTTTTCTTCTTTTTGTTTTCCTTGCCTCAGGAGACCTATCTAGAAAGAAGTTATTACCAAAAAACAAAACAGGGGTGCTTGGGTGGCTCAGAGATTTAAGCCTCTGCCTTTGGCTCAGGTCATGATCTCGGGGTCCTGGATCGAGTCCCACATTGGGCTCTCTACTCAGCAGGGAGCCTGCTTCCCCTTCTTTCTCTGCCTGCCTCTGTGCCTATTTGTGATCTTTCTCTCTGTCAAATACATAAATAAAATCTTTAAAAACAAAACAAAATAAAACAAAAGAAAGAAGCTGTTATAGCCAGTGTCAAAGAAGTTACTGCCTGCGTTCTCTTCTAGGATTTTTATGTTTGTAGGTCTAACATTTAGGTCTTTAATCCATTTTGTGTTTATTTTTTTGTATAGTGTAAGAAAGTGGTCCAGTTTCATTCTTTTGCATGTTGCTATCAGGTTTTCCCAACACCATTTATTGAAGGACTGTTTTTTTTCCCATTGGATATTCTTTCTTGTTTTCTTGAAGATTACTTAACCAAATAATAGTGGGTTCATTTCTGGGTCTTCTGTTCCTTTGATGTATGTTTCTGTTTTTGTGCTAGATTACTATAGCTTTGTAACATAACTTGAAGTCCAAAATTGTGATGCTGCCAGCTTTGTTTTTGTTTGTTTGTTTGTTTTTTTCAGTATAGCTTTGGCTATTAAGGGGCTTCTGTGGTTCCATATAAATTATAGGATTGTTCTAGCTCTGTGAAAAATGAAGTTGGTATTCTTACTTCATTCCTGGCCTTAGGGGAAAATTTCTGGTTTTCCCCATTGAGTTTGATGTTAACTCTAAATTTTTCATACAAGGCCTTAATTATGGTGAGGTATGCTCCTTCTAAAACTATTGTGTTGAGGATGTTTTTATCATGAATGGATGTTGTACTTTATTGAATGCTTTTTCTGCATCTAGTGAAATGATCATATGGTTCTTATCCTTTCTCTTCTTGATCACTGATTTATTTGGAATGTTGAAGTACCCTTGCAACTTAGGAATATTTTCTTTTTTTTAAGATTTGATTTATTTATTTGACAGAGAGAGTGAGATCACAAATAGGCAGAGAGACAGGCAGAGAAAGAGGCTGGAAGCAGACTCCCTACAGAGCAGAGAGCCTGATGAGGGGCTCAATCCCAGGACCCTGGGATCGTGACCTGAACTGAAGGCAGAGGCTAAACCCTTTGAGCCACCCAGGCACCCTAGGAATATTTTCTACTTGAACATGGTGAATAATTTTTTAATGTGTTGTTGGATTCAGTTTGCTGGTATTTTATTGATGATTTCTACATCTATGTTCATTAAAGAAACTTTGTTTTTAGTGGTACCTTTGATTTTGGTATCAGGGTAATGCTGGCCTCAGAATGAGTTTGGAAGTTTTCCTCCCTTTTCTACTTTTTTGGAATACTTTGAGAAAAATAGGTATTAACTCCTCTTTAAATGTTTGGTAGAATTCTCCTGTTAATTCATCTATTCCTAGACTATTATTTATTAGGAGTTTTCTGATTATTGATTCAGTTTCTTTGATAATTATCAGTCTGTTCAAGTTTTCTATTTCTTCCTATTTCAGTGTTCATAGCTTATATGTTTCTAGGAATTTAACCATATCTTCCAGGTTGTTCAATTTGTTGGCATGTAGTTTTTCATAATGTTCTCTTAAAATTGGTTGCATTTCTGTGGTGTTGATTATTATTGCTCCTCTCTTTCTCTCTCACTTATTATTTCATTTATTTGGGTCCTTTATTTTTTTCTTGATAACTCTGGTCCGTGGTTTACTGGTTCTGTAGATTTTTTTAAAGAGCCAGCTCCTGGTTTCATTGAACTGTTCTGGTGTTTTAGTTTCTAGATCATTTATTTTTGTTTGAAATTTTATTGTTTCCCTCCTGGTATTAGGCTATGCTTTTTCTTTTCCTTGCTCCTTTAGATGTAAGGTTAGCTTGTTTATTTGAGATTTTCTTACTTCTAGATGTAGGCCTGTATTGCTATATACTTCCCTCTTATATGCTGTTGCAGCATCCCAGAGGTTTTAGACCATTATGTTTTCATTTTCATTTGTTTCTGTTACCCTTTAATTTCTTCTTTTATTTCCTTGTTAACACATTTATTTTTTATTATTATTTTATTTAACATGCAAAACCTTTCCAGATTACTTTCTTGTGGTTGACCTCAAATTTCATAGCATGATGTCGATTTTGAATGTGGTGAGATTTGCTTTGTGGGCTAATATGTGATCTCTTCTGGTGAATGTTGCATGTGCACTTGAAAACAATGTATATGCTGCAGTTGTACATTGCAGGAATGTTCTGAATATATCTGTTAAATCCATCTGGTCCTGCATGTCATTTAAAGCCATTGCTTCCTTGTGGTTTACTGCTTTGATGTACTCTCAATGTAATTGGGTTATTCAAGTCCCTTATTATTACTGAGTTACTATTGTTTATTCCTCTATGTTTGTTGTAAACTGTTTTATGTATTTTAGTGCTCCTATATTAGGTGGACAAACATTTACATTTGTTATATTTTCCTGTTGGATTTTCCCCTTTATGATTATGTAGAGCCTTTCTTTGTCTCTTGCTATAGTCTCTGTTTCATAGTCTAGCTTGTCCAATTTTACTTCCAACATTATGACTCTGGCTTTCTTTTTTTAAATAATTTATTTTATTTTTTCACTATTCCAAGTTTCATTGCTTATGCACCACACCCAGTGCTCCATGCAATATGTGCCCTCCTCAATACCCACCACCAGGCTCACACATCACTCCACCCCCCTCCCTTCCAAAAATCTCACTTTGTTTCCCAGAGTACACAGTCTCTCTTGCTTCTCCTCTTTTTCTGATTTACCCCAATTCACATTTCCTTTCCTTCTCTTAATGTCCTCCATGTTACTCCTTATGCTCCACAAGTAAGTAAAACTATATGATACTTGACTTTCTCTGCTTGGCTTATTTCACTCAGCATAATCTTCTCCAGTCCCATCCATGTTGACACAAAAGTTGGGTATTCATCCTTTCTGATGGAGGCATAATGTTCCATTGTATATATGGACCATATCTTCTTTATCCATTCAGCTGTTGAAAGGCATCTTGGCTCTTTCCACAGTTTGATGATTGTAGCCATTGCTGCTATGAACATTGGAGCATGTATGGCCCTTCTTTTCACAGGCATATGTATGAAAAAAGTTCAAGTTAAAAAGTTATTATGGAATGTTGTCTTAAACCCCAAGTTCTAATGATAAGTAGGTTAAAAAAATAAAAAAAAATAAAAAATAACCATGAGTATAATTTTTTTTAAAAATGAAAAGAAAAGCTGTATCTATAAAATACACAGGTTTAGGGACAGTTCCAGGAGGTTAATATATTGTTTTTCCCTGATGTTGGGGTTTTATAGTTTTATGGAGACCCTGTGGTAGTTGCCCTCTTGTTCTTCTGGCTTCCCTTCTGGGGGAGGGGCCTGCCACATTGCTTTTTAATCAGTCTTGCTTGGGCTGAGTCGCCCTGCCGCCTATCAAGGGGCTGGACTTTATGGAAACTGCTTTTTCAGGCTTTTCTGGAGTTTTTTGTTTTTAGGTGTTTTTTTGTGGCTTTTCAGAGAGTCAGAGCAAAGTATACCATTCGCATCCAGACTTCTGCCTCAGAGAGAAGCCGCAGTCTGCTCCCCTCTAGATGGTCCAGAACACACAGACTCCCTCTCTGCAAACTACCCTGAACACTGCAACCTCTCACAGGTGGTGCACACCACCCCCTATTACCACCACAGTGGTTGCTAGAGATCTCGTTGTCTCTGCACACCCATGCCACAGAAACCGTGAGTCATATTGATTTGGGCGAATCCAAACCTTGTGGCTGCTGCTGCTGGGACTGCTTTCTGCAGGCCACACCCATGCCAGGTGCCCTCAGACCTGGCTATGGTGCAGGTCCTGCGGAAGGCTGCAGGCTGAGAGGCCCCCTGTCAGGAGCCTGCATGGGGGTCTCTCAGGGGCAGGTGGGCGCTGGCTGTGGCCATCCTGGGACTCTCGGGTTAGGTTTGTGCCCCATGGCCGACAAATTCCACCAGTTGCCCCTTAAGACCCCCCCCTTTTTTTTTAGTGCTTTTAACCAGACTCCAAATTGATAATGGTCCCCAAGCACAGGGCACTTTCATATTGAGGTATTACTTTCCAATGGGTCACTTCACGTGGCTCCCTCCCCCTTCTCTTTATCCTCTGATATTAGTCTGAGCACTCCCACTCTGCTTTACCTTTCCACTGATGATCTTCTGCACACAGAAAGCCAGAAGTGTGTAATCTTATATCTCAGGCTGATTTCGTGGGTGTTCAGAGTGTTCTGGTAGATAATTAGCTCATTTCAGGGGACCAGTTGAAACAGAGTCTCCTACTTCTTCACCATCTTTCCCTGAACCCCATATCTTGCAACTTAAAATTCATTTTTATCAATTTTCCTTTTTTTGTCATTTTAATTACTATGTGTATTGGTGTGAAACTCCTTGGGTTGAATTTATTGAGGCAATCTCTGTGACTCTTGAATCTGGATCTCTGTTTCCCTCCCCAAATTTGGGAATTTTTCAGCTATTATTTCTTCAAAACATTTTTTTGCCCCTCTTTCTGTCTCTTCTCCTTTTGGAATTCCTATAATGCAAATGTTACTACACTTGATGGAGTTACTTAGCTCTATAGATCTATTCTCAATATACAATATTTGTTTATCTCTCAGCTGTTCTGCTTGATTATTTTCCATTAGGCTATCTTCCAGTTCACTGATATGTTCTTCTTTTTCCCATAACTTACAATGGACTCCATCTGTTGTGTTTTTAATTTCATGTATTGTGTTCTTCATCTCTGATGTTACTTTTTCTCTTTGAAAAGGTCTAAGTGATGTCCTTCACCCTTTTTCTTGATTCCAGTGATTATCTTGATGATCACTACTTTATTCTTTTTATTATGTCCAGTTAGCCAACAATATAGTACATCATTAGTTTCTGGTGTAGTGTTCAATATTTGATCATTACTTTAAATTCTATATCAGGAATATTACTTATTTCTATTTCACTTGGTCTCCTGTGATGGTTTTGTCCTATTCTTTCATTTGTGACATATTCCTCTGTCTCCTCAGTTTGTTTACCTCTCCGTGTCTCTCTGTGTTAGGAAAATCTGCTATGTCTCCTGCTAGTGAAAGGAGTGGTCTTATAAAGACCACTGCAATGCAGTGTCTCCTGTTCCCCAGAACCTGACACTGCAGGGAACTGTCCTTTGTGTGTTGCTTGCATCCTGCTTTTATGACTGAGTCACTTTGTCTTTCAGTCTAAACGTCTGCACTATCTCCCTGTTGTGAGCTGTGCTTCCAGTCTTGGTGTTAGTGTGTTCCAGAGAGGCTGGCTTTGAGGGGGTGTAACTTCAGGAGCTCTCAGGGGAAGGGAAGTGGTAATAGCAAAATTTACCCTGAGCTGCTAGTCCTAGGCTAGATCCCCTAAAGCACAGCAGCTATGGGTGCTTTTTGTTTGTGTGTGTGGTGGCTGGGCAAGGACTACGTCTGGTACTAGCAAAATTTGTGTTGAGACCAGGGTGGAGACCAGCAGGTGTGGAGTGACAGATTTCTCAGGAGAATATGAGTGGGCACAAACTAGCA
>PITA01007825.1:78816-88974 GCA_004023965.1 Spilogale gracilis | reverse complement strand
TTTTTTAAGATTTTATTTATTTATTTATTTGACAGAGAGAGAGATCACAAATAGGCAGAGAGGCAGGCAGAGAGAGAGAAGGAAGCAGGCTCCCTGCTGAGCAGAGAGCCCAATGCGGGCCTCGATTTCAGGACCCTGAGATCATGACCTGAGCTGAAGGCAGAGGCTTTAACCCACTGAGCCACCTAGGCGCCCATGCTCTGGTATTTTCTTTTATTCCAGATCAGTGACTAGCTTGCAGGTGTTTCTTGCCTTCTTCAGCCCTGCACTGTCCCTGTCCCTCAGCTCTTGGCTCAAGGAATCCTGCCCTGGATGCCTTCCTCTTCCTGCAGAGCAGGAGAGCTGTCCTTAATTGTTCAGAAAGGAGTCACGGGCTTGCCACCTCCCCTTCCCCCCACCAGGGAATGAGAGGGCAGGGACGGGCACCAGACGGCGTCACTGGGACACTGCTGGCCCTGTCCGTGTTTCCGACTCCGTCCGTCACCCCAAACCCCCTCTGCAGCCCGTGGTGTGATCTGGGTCAGTACCGGGCTGCTTGGGGCTGATGTTGGGCGAGGAGAGTTTCTGTCCTCATCCTCAGTGCCACCTATTGAACACACTCAGAAAACCCAAACCAACCAAAACCAGCGCCTTAACCTTACCGTGTTTGTTTTACAGACTGACTGAACACTGGTACTAAGAACACCACCCACGCTGGAGATTTCAGCACTTGGTAGATTCTCTCCTGTTACCTAGTTTGCACTGCTGTTTGATGGTGGCTGTGAGCTAGAGACTGGCTTGGAATTTGCACCGTCTGCAGTGAGACGCCAGCTCTGGGGGTGGGTGGCTGTGCGGACTAGGGAGTCAGATAAAGTAGAAGGAGTCAGCGGGCCGTGGGCAAGGGGGTGGGGGACTCCAGGAGCAGCAGCTGGGTGATTTTAACTCAGTTTATTTGTTCATTAAATATGCATAAATGCTGGGACCGCGCTGGGGACCACTTAGGTGTGGGGCACGCATCTAAATGAAGCCAGAGTCTGTGGTTTACATTCTGGGGGGAGGGGGTTGCACCAGACAGCAGCCACGCAGGCAAGCCACGGTCAGCAGTCAGGTGAGGGCATGCTCAGAGTCCCCAAGGCTGGCTTGGGCAAGAGGGCTCTCACTCTCCCAGGCCGGGAGGCCGGGAGTCCACGAGTGAGGCCTCTGTTCTTGATTTGCAGCCTTCTGCGCATGCGCAGCCCTCCTGGCTCCTGTCCCCTCCCCCCTTTCCGAGGACACCGGGCAGATTGGGGAGCCCACCCAAATACTTTTTTTTTTTTTAAGATTTTATTTATTTATTTGACAGAGAGAGATATCACCAGTAGGCAGAGGCAGGCAGAGAGAGAGGAAGAAGCAGGCTCCTTTCTGAGCGGAGAGCCCGATGTGTGCCTCGATCCCAGGACCCTGAGATCATGACCTGAGCCGAAGGCAGAGACTTAACCCACTGAGCCACCCAGGCGCCCACTGAATACTCTTATTTTACCTTCATCCCCTCTGTGAAAGGCCCATCGCCCAAACAGTCCCTTCTAGAGGTTCTGGGGCGTTAAAGCCTCAATGGGTGAACCTGGGGAGCTGTGGGATGTGGTTCAGTCCATAATGGGAGAAGGGAGTGGGTGTGTGTATCAGCAACGGTCTGTAATAATCCAGGCCAGTCGTTCTATTCTTCCAGGTGCGAGGGACTTTTTGTGATTTCTCCAGGTTTTTATTTCACTGCTTTGAGCCACAGTTTTCTCCTCCACACAGTGTGGCTAATAAAACCCAGGTCAGTGTCCTCTGACTAGCTAAGGTGGGAAGGCCCTCAGCCTTCCACGAACTCCACTCATGGTGGGTCCCAGTACGTGTCAATCCCCATGCCCTCTCCTGTCCACTCACCTGCCCCTCCCCACCAGAGCACCTTTTCCTGTCTCCTGCTTCCTCCTCTCCACTGCCCAGTGCTGCTGTGACCCAGGTGTGGGATACCTGGCCTCGTGGAGGGGACAGGGTGGTTCTCCCAGCTTACTGCGCCTTTCTCCTGGGATGATCGCACCCCTCGCCCAGGTCTTGGAGGTAGCCTCCCTCTGATGAGCCACAAACACTCTTCCAGCACTCTTCTTGCGCGAGTGAGTGATGGGTAACATTTTATAGAATGCTGGTGTAGGCATTGAAATGTAAAATCCTAGTTGTGGCCAGATAGTGCTTCCTTTGCTGTGTCAACACTGCCCTGCCCCAGGGGCTTTATGGCATTTGTCCATTCTGACCTGCTTTTGGGTCTTGCTTCCCCTGTTGCTCCTGGGACACTTGTACCCTGCCTAGCCCATGGTGGGCACTTAATGTGTATGCTTGAGCATATTCTCCCGAGCGCGCTGGCTTAGCCTCTGTGCCAGCATTTGGCTGTGAGTGACCTTGGGGAGAAAGCTTTATTGCTTTGAGTTCTGAGTCTTAACCATTAGGATGTGTATGTCTCGTACTTACATAATAGGCAGCGGGCTCTGGAATCGGACTGATCCAATCCTGATCCTGATTTTCTCACCTGCTAGCTCTTTGACCTTCATAAGCCACACACCCTTTCTGCACTTGTTTTCCTTGTGTGTGGAATGAGGAAAATGAGAGTCCCCATAGAGGATTTTTTTTTTTTAAGATTTTATTTATTTATTTGACAGAGAGAAACACAGCTAGAGAGGAAACACAGGCAAGGGGAGTGAGAGAAGGAGAAGCAGGCTTCCCGCTGAGCAGGGAGCCCGATGCGGGACTCGATCCCAGGTCATGACCTGAGCCGAAGGCAGTCGCCTCACCAACTGAGCCACCCAGGAGCCCTCTCCATAGAAGATTTTAATGTTCATTAAAGTTTGTTTATATGCTTGATTTCATACTCAAATAAAAAAAAAGTTTAAGTAAGCTCTACGCCAAATGTGGGATTTGAACTCACAACCCTGAGACCGAGAGTCACATGGCTCTACCAACTGAGCCAGCCGGGTGCCCCTATTTATACACAATTTGTCCAGCATAGTGCCAGTCTGCTATAAATATATCTATTTTTATCCATTTTAAAAAACTTATTGACTTAGGTTGTTGTAGTGAAAGTCTCCCAATCCCATGACAGGAGGGGCAGTATTAATGTTACCATTTTATAGTTGGGAAAACAGACGCAAAGAACCTAAGTGCTGAGCCTCAGGTAGGGAGTGAGAGCTCAGATCCTCCCCTGTTCCTGGCCCTCTGGATCTGCTTTCATTGCCTCTCCTGCCCTCTCATCCAGTGAACACATTCCGTGGGGGGTTTGTAGGTCATGCTGGTGCACACAGCCTTCCAGGCAGTGAGGCCTGCTGCTTGCTCGCTGGCTTATGGGGCCAGGCGTAAAGTGCAGCCGTTCTTGTCCCCCTGAGACACGTCAGTGGACAGCAGGTGGGTCTGTGTGGCCCGGCGCGTGAGGTCTGATCAACCTGGTTTCTGCAGGAAGAGGAGGCTTTCTCCCTCTGCTTCCCGATGCCGCCGCCTCCGAGCCGCCTGCCAGCCCACAGCACCCTGCTCTCAGAGCCTGGCCTGCCGCCCACTGACTGTTTCCTGCCTTTGCCAGGCTGAGGAGGAGGTGGCTGTGTCTCGCCAAGTGCTTGTGAAAAAGGCCTCATTATGGAATTAATTACTGGCCACTGGGCGCTGTGGCATTTACAGGACCCCATAAGTGTTGGGGCTTCTCACCTCCAACCAGACTCCTTCTTCCAAACCAGCTGGAGTTGGTTCTGCTGGCTTTCTGGCTAGCCCTTCAAGCCTCATGTCGGGGAAGGAATGGACAGGGGCCGCTGAGGGCGAGACTGAGGATCTGGCAGCATCCCTGCCCGGCACCTCCTAGCCGTGTGTGCCAGAGCCTCGGTGGCTCCCGAGTGAGGCAGCTTCCAGGCACTGTGTGTGGACAGTTGCAGTATCACACCCCTCGGCTGACCGCTGTGTTCCAGAGAGGGTGGGAAAGGCTGGCTGTCTTCTGCTGTAAAACAAGCCACAGGCTCTAATTATCCTTAGGTTGAAAGAGTGGAGGCCCCTCCCCCTCCCCTTCTGGCTTTCAAACAAGAATCTGAAGAATGTAATACTGTGTGGACCTGAGCAAAGATCAGGGGCAGCATTCGGAGCTTTTCCGGGGGCTTTTTTACCAGGCAGTCTTTGTGCTCCTGGACCTGGGGCATTCCGAATTGGTTGTGGTTGAAAGTCTCTGACACCGGGCTTTTCAGTGGGATCCGAGGGGGACAGCTGGGGTGGGGGGCGGGGAGAGTCAGGATAAAAAGGAGTTTGCGGGGGGAACAGCGGCAGCCCCAGGGGCTGGGGACCAATGGGGAGGACCGCTTCTACTGCCTGTGACCCAGCAGGTGGCGGCGGGTCGCCTCAGACTCCTTCCCTTTCTGATAAATGCTGTCCATCTTAACAAACCTCATGTGCTGGCCGCCTCAGCCCCTGCCCGGGCAGTGCGTGAAGTGGTGAGCCGGCGGGAGGGGGCCTACTGCCCAGGGTTGCCCTGTGGGTCGGCGAGATCTCCCACAGCCCTGGGGTGTGGGCCTCGTGACACCCGTTTTACAGAGGAAGGAAGGGAGATTCGAGACGTTTAAATAACATCCCCAGACATTCCCTTAACCTGTGAGCAGAGACTGCGGTGCTGGGCCCTGGGTGGTCCGACTCTGCGAGTGTCACCTTCTCCCTGATATCGCATCCCCGGGCAGCACATGCACAGGTCTGTACGAGTGCTCGTGTCTGCGTGTGTAAGGTTTGTGTGTGTGTGCACATGCCTGTGCTGTGGGTTGGGTCCCAGTCCAGCAGTTGCACGGGGTGGGCTCCTCTCTTTCCTTCTCGCGTACAGCTCAGCCTTGACCTGTTTGGAAGCAGACGGTGGCCTGGGCCAAGGAGCAGTGGTTGGTGGTAAAATAAGCAGCCGCCAGGTTTCTGGGGAAAGATGTGGTGAGGTCATCCCTGCAGCCAGGCTTCCTGCTCTAGGACAGCTGGGTTGGCCCACCTTTCAGACAGGGTGTGAACACAGCCTTCTCTAGGAATTCATTAGCTTTCTCTAGGAATTGGCTTTTTCTGTAAAGTAGGAGATACATGAGTTTTATCTTCACTCTGTGACTAGTATGTGGGTGATTTTCCCCAGGGAGGCCGAAGGCCCTGGGATGCTGCCCTTCCCCCCTGGTTTCTCTGGAGAGCTTGGCTCCATCCTCTAGGCAGCCTGGGTGCTGGGGCTGGCGCCTGCTGGCTCACTAGAGAATCGCCTTGAGCGATGGACAAGTAGGGAGGAGAGGCTGTTTGCGGTTCAGTTTGGGAGGTCTTGTTCCCGCAGTCTGCAGTGATCCTGGGCAGCTCAGGGGAAATGGCCTCCTACCCCCTCCATCTGGAGTCCCCCTACTTGCCCCAGCACCTTTCACCGCTGGCTTGTCTTACCACGGAGTTTGCCTTTTGCCCCCTCTGACCTCTTTTGTGAGCTCCCCATTACGGAAGAAAGAAAATCCTCTCAAGTCTTTGTTTATGTTGCATTGGTGGAGAAGGAGGCTGCTCCGATGTCCTTTTGCCTTTGAAATTGTAATGGGGGGGTGAGCTCTGGAAGGTGGTGTGCAAGGGTTCACTGTCTTCCACTGATTGTCAGAGGGGTCCTTACTGGATGAACGTGTTCAGAACCACAATCTAGAGAGAACTTTGGGTTTCTTGCTTCTAGAGAGTGTGTGTGCACACGTGTGTGTACGTGCGTGTGTGTGTGTGTGTGTGTGTGTGTGTAAACAGATGTCGTCAGCTGGCTGTTAGCAGGCATGAAGGTCTGTGCATTTCAGGGTCAGGTTATGCTGGCCCAGGGACAGAAGTACATGGGGAGCGCCCTCTCCAAGCTCCTCCCTGGAGGATAGTGATCTTTCTTGCATTAAGCCGTTAATATCATGCCACTTCTGGGCGTCTCTTTAGTGTAGGGCTGGGCTGGGAGGGGTGCTGTTCTGATTGTAGCCGATGGGATCTGCTGGGATTCTGCATACAGACAGAGCACCGTCCTTGCCCTCTCCCCCGCTAGGCTCCGGGTTCTCAAAAGATGTTTCCTAAACGTGCACATCCATGCAGAGCTTCACCTCTCTGAGCCTCTGAGGGTGTTTTTGAAGGGGGGAGGGTGGGGAGCAGGAATAGGACAGGACCACAGGACGGGGCCAGGTTTTGCTGAGGTGGTCAGGATCAGGCGATGGAGCAGTGGGCCATGAACACAGCCAGCACATGGCCGGTGACTGCCGTCCTACCTGCTGGACGTTTGACCCCCACAGAGTCTTGCTTTGGCTTTGGGCTTGAGCTTCTGCTTGACCTATCTTGTGGTCTGGGGCGATTGACTGGACCAGTCCGAGCCTCATCTGCCCAGTGACAGCAGACTTAGATGGGTGTTTTTCAGACCATGAGCTGAAACCTCACTGGTGGGTCATGAAGTCACTTTCACAGGTGGGTTCTGGGCACATTGGTCTTAAGAAATTGTCCCTAGTTTCTCATCTGGGGTTACGTTTCCCCGCCATCATGATGTGGACTCAGGAACCGGTATTGTTGGATACCAAGAGTAGACTCCAGGGGATAATACTAAGGGGAATGGCAAGTATATATCATTTTGTGGAGCTTTTGTTTGATCTTTTGGTGTGTGTTCTGAGGATTAAATTTTTCTTTCTTTTTTTTTTTAAAGATTTTATTTCTTCATTTGATCACAAGAGATCACAAGTAGGCAGAGAGGCAGGCAGAGAGAGAGGAGGAAGCAGGCTCCCTGCTGAGCAGAGAGTCTAATGTGGGGCTCGACCCAGGACCCTGAGATCATGACCTGAGCCGAAGGCAAGGGCTTAACCCATGGAGCTACCCAGGCACCCTAAATTTTTCTTTTTATGCTGTGGGTTGAAATTAACAACAACAACAAAAATCTTGGCACTTCAGGATGAGATGCTCAGGAGGCCTCTTTCAGCCTGACCTTGTGTGGTTCCCGCCTACAGGCCTGCGCTCAACCCAGTCCCCTCCTCCACTCCAGCTGAGCCTGTAAATGGAGGCCCTTGCAAGATCAAACTTTTTGACTAAAGTTCTTTACAAAATTCTGGGAAATGAGCTGCATTCCTGGGGTGGAATAAATCATGTTGAGTTAGGCTAGGCAGGATGTGACTTCAAACCCCCTGAAGTGGGCTGTGTGAGGGCAGTGCGTGTGACTGACTCATTATGAGCTCAGTGGCAACACAGACTTCTTGAGAGAAGAGGTAAAGATTGTGGAGAGGCGGGCTGGGCCTGCAGGCCCGGGGCACCACCAAGCACAGCTCCTCCGCTCCCCTATTGTGAATCCTCACAATAGTTCTGTGAGTGGAGCAGTGCTCTGACCACACTGCAGAGCTGGGACTGTCAGCTAGACCTGGGGCGGGGCGGGGTGGGG
Organism: Spilogale gracilis; assembly: GCA_004023965.1. Taxonomy (NCBI): domain Eukaryota; kingdom Metazoa; phylum Chordata; class Mammalia; order Carnivora; family Mephitidae; genus Spilogale; species Spilogale gracilis. The sequence goes on along the minus strand of PITA01007825.1, from coordinate 81,590 downwards.
CAGGGGCTGCGCCTCCACAGGCTCTCTAGTACTCACAGCTGTCCTGGGGGGGGGGAGCTGGTAGCACCTCCATTTTATAAATGGAGAAATTAAGGCCCATGGGCCCAAGGCAGCTGGGCTGAGTTTGTTCTGTTAAGTGATAGGTCTGGAGACTGGCTGCCTCCTAGGTCAGGTTCCTTCTAAGATGCCTTCTGGGAAGGTCATGAATAAGTTATCACTGTTTGGAAGGGCTGTCTCCTTGCAGTGATGAAACTCATTATCAGAGTTGACTTAAATGACCTAAATGACGACTTGATCAATTCAGGAAGATTGACCCCCAGCCCTTCCTGTGTCTCTTAGAAACAAACAAACATCAGATTCAGCTGGAAGGGCGCGCGGGTGAGGAGGAGAAGGATGGTGATACGGTCCTGGAGGCCACCTCTTCCCAGGACCACCTTCCAAGCCTCCGCTGCCTTTCCCTGCTCAGGGGGACCGACCACACCAGAGTCACTTCTGTTTGGACGATAAGGTGCAGGATTATTGGTCTTCACGTCAGGCGCTCTGCGAATGGCTGGCAGAGAGTCTGTGGGTGTTTGATCCCTGCACTTCGGACCGTCTGGGAGGCTGGAACCTTCCCCATGACTCCAGTTCATGAGTATTATTCAGCACTTCTGGGTGTGCAGCCGTGGGCACCCGGTGGGGCCTGGGACCCATCAGGGGCCTTAGAGCTCTCAGCCCAGCAGGGATAGGGTTGGGATGGCCGTTGGTGGTAGTGGCTACACTGCTTAGAGCTCTGTGTGTGTGTGTGTTGTATTAGTTAAACATCACTTGGAATAACAAGCTGCTGTCGGCCTGGTGGGTTCTGGGCACATTGGTCTTAAGAAATTGTCCCTAGTTTCTCATCTGGGGTTACGTTTCCCTGCCATCATGATGCGGACTCAGGAAACCCAGCACGCTGCACTTTCCCACTGAGACGGCAGCCGTATAATTAGATCTTTTCAGTATGGTTATTTTTCTGCTTTGGGTTTCAGCAAACTGCTCACATGCTTGGGGAGAGAAAAACCGTCCGATCAGCAGAACCAGAGAGAAGGAGTAAGTCTGCTGCAGGCGACCCAAGGGTTCAAGTTGCCCCTCATGTGCACATGTGCAGTCTCTGGCCAACCCCGGAGATGCCGTCGGCTGGAGGGCAGAGTCCCTCGGGCCCAGTGCACAGTTCCTAATGGGAAGGCGGCCACGGGGCTGTGTCAACCTTGTCACACCTGGAGGCTAGGCCTGGGGCTCAGAGTCCTGGTTCAGTGGGCGGGGACACCGCCCCATATCTGAAGCCACAGGCTTTTCTTTGCAGTCTCCCCTCGGTAGTGGCTGAATGAGCTCATCACGGAGGAGGTGAGGTCCCTGTGTGATCTCACTACGAAGATAGTGAACCGATTGTAAGCAAAGTCAAGGGTCTGGTGTTGGATGACTCCCTGCAGATTGAGCTGGTGGCCTCCCCACCCGGCCTCTTCCCGTGGAGTGAAAACTGCGTGCTCCCTGCCCCCCAGCACTGGACAGGAGGGGTTGGGAGGGTTACCTTTGGAGTTGATTGTTGTTTTGGACAGCCCCGCCCCAGAGGACACAATGTGAGGCGTGAACCCAAGCATCTTGAACAGTTTGGCTTACTTCCATGAGCGCTGATTGAGGACCCTCTCTGGGAACCCTGGGCTCCGGTAGCACCTGTGTATGGGGTCTGGGAGGAGTGGGGACAGTCCCTGCCTTCCAGAAGTCTGAGGGCTGGTGGGAAGACAGGCAGGTTCTGGTATGAGGTAGATTATGCTGGCATCGGTCTGGGAAGGGGAGAGAGCTAGATGGGGTGTTGGGAAAGGCTGCCCAGGGTGATGGGGAGAGTTGACCAAGGAGCCCAGACTCTCCCCTGGGGAGCTGTGTCTAGAATGGAGAGTGGCAGTGGACAGGAGAGGTGGGGCTGGAAGGACAGTTGGGAGGCATTGGGTGCAGGAGTTGCTGGGATTCTAAAGGCCATGAGCCTTTCTCTTTTGGCAGGATCGGCACACTCAGTGGCAGAACTTGAATGGAACGAGTGGGCTGGCTTTTAGCTCTGCTTTCTGCCCTGATTGGTTGACGGACTCATTCATTAAGAATGTATCTTAAGGGGACGCCTGGGTGGCTCAGTTGGTTAGGCGACTGCCTTCGGCTCAGGTCATGATCCCGGAGACCCGGGATCGAGTCCCACATCAGGCTCCCTGCTCAGCGGGAAGCCTGCTTCTCCTTCTCTCACTCCCCCTGCTTGTGTTCCCTCTCTGGCTGTGTTTCTCTCTGTCAAATAAATAAAATCTAAAAAAAAAGAATGTATCTTAAGGCCCAGAAGACAGGGATGGTACCTTAGAGGAGGAGATTTTCTTGGTCACTTTGGTCTGGGTGACCTGCGATGCCCGAGAGCTAAGCTAGAGAGGCCCTGGAATGCCGGGTCACTTCTTACTTGGGAGGAAATGGCTGAAGTGGGCATTGAGCCCTGCTTCTCCCTGAGCTGGGCTGTGTGCAGCAGTAAACCCATCCGGTGCTGTCTATGCGCCTTCATTTGTCCCTTTCCTGTGGCTTGTAACCACTTTCTCCCTAGCCCTGTCCTGGGACTTTGCCCTCTCTTAGATTGTAAGTGGGCTCCTGGGTTGTCCGGCTACCTGTGCAGCTGTACACTTCTGTCCCCTCTGAGTGGGGTCAGAGAGGGTGATCTCTAAAATACAAATCCGATGATGTCACCCTCCCCCTGCCCCCAGGTGGCCTCCCCGTGTCCCTCGACTAAA